>VDFB02373044.1:59847-278330 GCA_007258455.2 Sequoia sempervirens | reverse complement strand
ATGCAAAAACACAGTTCACATGCTGAACACTAGTTCAAAAAATGAAGGTGCAAGTACCTTTATGCTAATAGTTTACAATTGTTAAAAACACTGGGTACCTGGGAAATGTCATCTACATCACCCAGTGTAAGAACAACTTCACCATTACGAACAGTCAAGAAATAATCGGGACTTTGTTCACAGTAAATCCTCACAACTTGGCCTTGGGGGATATGCTCTGGGAAATCAACATCATGATGTGTGTGTAAAACATAAGCTGGATCTTCTTGATAATCTGTAGCTTCCGGGAAATCATTCTGATGGTGTGTGTTTATAACATGTGCTGAACCCTCTTCATAGCCAGCACCTCCATAGTTTGCAACACCAGTTCCATATTTTTCTTCATATGGTGCACCTCCATACTTATCTTGATGTGTGTTTATAACATGTGCTGGACCCTCTTCATAGCCAGCACCTCCATAGTTTGCAACACCAGTTCCATATTTTTCTTCATATGGTGCACCTCCATACTTATCTTCCCCATATGGTGCACCTCCATACTTATCTTCTCCATATGTTGAATCGCCATAATTTGAGACACCAGTTCCATACTTTTCTTCTCCATATGGACCGCCATAGTTTGTAGGATGCTTTTCTTCTCCATACGGTGCACCACCATATTTTGTGACATACTTTTCTTCACCATATCTTGCACCTGCTACTTGATATTCTTCATCTTGAGTAGCTGGATTAACTACAAAATCACAAGCAAAACATAACTTTTAGATGAAAATTAAAGGCAATTAACATATTACTACATGGATGTATTTATAAAAACTACAATATACTGAACTTGATGCACACTAAGTTGAAATGAGGGAAGAATCTAGTAATCCTAGTATAATCAATCTATATTTCAAAATATTAAATGAAGTTAGAGGAATATGAAAACAAGGGAGGGAGGTATTTCCAGGGTATCTGAAGAGACCTCTTAGATTTCAGGGGATGTTATCATATTATATATACCAAGTTTCCACAGTAGATAGTAGAGCCAAGAAAATGTGACTAAAATTTTGGTGTAGTACAAGATGAAAAAAAGGAAAGCAGTGTTTCCCTTGCTTTAAGGTGGGAAAGGTATCCAGACTAATCCAGAAATCCTTTGTCTGGGAGTGGAATGTGTCTTTTGATTGGGGACTTTGAGACACTTCCCCACGTTCCCTAGATGCAGGAAATGGAGGGGACAAATCCCAGATCTCAAGAAAGCTGCTCTAGCAAAACAATAATCAGCCAAACTCAAAGATAAAATTTTAGTAGAAACAAAAATATAAAAAACAAAATCAATAATAAGTTGCATCTGCAGCTATCATAGGTATAATGCCAGCCATAAAAAAACAATCATCCAATTTCAAAGAATTTTGGCCAACAAATCCTATTGCCTTGAAAGATTTACTTACAGATAGGCACAATCTTCCACTTTTGGTTTTCATGTTTTTTCCACTTATAAAGAATAAGATCTGTTCCTTCTTGTATGCCTCCACTTTCCCGATCACCGTGATTTGCATCCAAATTAAGGTTTGTGTTATCCACTGGACGGATACACTTGTAACCATTGCCAACATCATCACTCTGAGTCCAAAGAAAAGCTTCGTTTACTTCTTCCTTTGAATATGGAGATGTGTGAACCTAGTTCAAAAATGTGAAAAACAATTTAGCATGCCAAAACAGAAATTAGATGCAACTTACCATCTAACAAGTAACCAGGGAAATCAAGACTCCAAATTGCATCAATTAGAAATTAAAGAAAGTCTTTGTTCTTTGAAAAACAATAACAATGAACCAGGGAAGTCAAGTCTCAAATTGCATCAGTTAGCAATAAAAAATGCCATTCCACTTTAGTCTTTGTTCTTTTAAAACCTACAAACTGAAGTACAAAAGATTTGAGGACTAACAAGTATTTCTTTAAAGCCAGAAGCATTCAAAGATAGTAATTTATGTGGCTCTGCAGATCTAAAGGTTAAATTACTCATTTAAGTGTGTGTAGTATATTAGTAAACATAATTCTTTAAAGTCATTCACAAGTAATAATGTGTACCTTTTCATTCTCTTCAATGCCATGCCTCAGAGCCTGACGAGTAGCCTTGTTTACAAGGGCAAATGCTGGAAAACCAGCTTCATCCCTCACCTTTGTACCCCATGTTACATCCATGATCCATTGCTACAAAGATCAACAAAAGTTTTTAAAGTTAATGGAAACAAATGCTTGTTTCATTAAATTCCTCAATCAGTTTGTCATAAGATTTGTGTAAATACTTGCACAGAAAAACAAAAATAGACTATCTGGAAAGCTCACAATGACCAGATATATTACCTGATGAGGATTGGATTCATCACGAGGTGCAAGCACCACATCATCATATTCTCTTGCAGTTAAGTAGTATTCCGGGTTAGCTTCACAATAGATCTTGACAGTTTCCCCTGGAACATCAACTTCCTCATGTCTGCCAAACATTCTGTTAAACCTGGAAATAAAAACAGTAGGATAATCAATTAATAATTTAATTGTATAAAGAATGAAAAACTAACAGTGTATGACAGGAGAGGGGAAAATTAAAGAATTCAAATTCAAAATGGTCGATTAGCATGTTATCAGCATACTGGCATTTAAGAAAGCATTTTTATTTATTGAAAGGATATTCAAGAAAGCTTAAATTTGAAATCTCTCAAAAAATAATTATTAAGCATATCAATGTAGTTCATGAAAAGACGATCTTCCCCAGGGACTACATCCTTATGTGGAAGAGGATCCTATTGTAACTTTGAAAATAATATCAGTACCCTTATTGAAAGGGCCAAGAATGCATCTTTTTGTCACTATGTAGTGTATACACCCAATTTGTCTTACCAAGAACTACAAAATTCAATCTACCAGATACAACATTTGACCCTATTGACAACTTAAGAAATGTGTGATCCATCAATTATCAACTGGAAAACAGTGGACAGTAAAATCAGATTTATTAATTTTCAGATTGGCCTATTTAACCAAGTGCACAAACAAGCAGGATTCTGACAGTTCCTTCTAAAAGAAAGCACCGCCTAAGTTCTCTACACTAGTGATCAGCCCTTACAGACAAAAAACTTGACAATGTCCCTATGTAAATTGAATCAAAATATAACATCAGTGTAGTTATACTAAATGTATGAATGCTATACCCATTGAAACTTCTAAACAAAATTAAGAGAATAAAATTACAAACTAATTTAAATTGCACAAACATAAAAACTTAAAACTCTTAAGACAAAAAATAAGTGGACTCTACACGTGTACATATAAGCAACAAAATCTTCTAGGACAAAAATAATGCCTAAAAGGTTAAAATAGAAAAGGACAAAGAAAATATATATTAGTTTTATATTTTATAAATGTGAAACCTAAACTCAGAGATGTCAAGATGTCACTGAATTGAAAGTTCACTTGCCATAGCTACAGCTGAAGATAGCCATAATTTCAATGTTGTTCTGAGCCAGGAATGAAGTTATTTTCGAACAAAGATGGTGGCCCTGAGACAGATTTGAATATCTGAGTGCAGAGGGTAGAATTTCAATTAACAAAGTTTGAAAAAGTCCCATTCCAATACTAACTGTCATGCCCCCACCCACGTAAGACAAAGAAGATTGCAACCTTTATAAGAGATCGCAGGCAGTGGTTAAGAAGACTAAGATTGCCGCTAACAAAAAGGTTGATTAATATTAAACAAAAGCATTGACATGGGCGGCGGCTCTACAAAGGCATAATTAACAATAAAAAGAAAAGGCCTTAAGGCAGTGCTGGGTTTGAAAGGATGTGTCCTTTACCAAGGAAAGGATGAAGGTTGATTAATATTAAACAAAAGCATTGACATGGGCGGTGGCTCTACAAAGGCATAATTAACAATAAAAAGATAAGGCCATAAGGCAGCGCTGGGTTTGAAAGGATATGTCCTTTACCAAGGAAAGGATGTTAGTGGAAAGAGGTGACTCTTCCCCACCAATGAAGATATTAAAGGGGGAGTGGGGGGTGAATCAGCGTATGCTAAAACTTAAACAATTCCATTTGCAAAATAAACATCAAATCACATTAACTGAAAGAAGAGCAGAAATGAAAACATGCACCACACAAGGACACCAAGATTTTTTACGTGAAAAATCCAATGAAGGAAAAAACATGGTGAGAGTTAACTCACAATATATGAAGCTCACTACTTACAAAAGATTACAATGTTGTTTAAGGCTCACTGCCTATGGACTTGTAGGCTAAGGCGCACAACCTTGGAGCAAGATACAAGGATCTGCTGAAGAGGCTCACTATTTGATAGCAAGATACATGAAAATTACAATGAAAACATGAACATGAGCTGCTATGGAAGTAGCATCTAACATGTGTTAATGTTGAAGTACCTTTTTCGCACAATTACTTCATCATATTGACTTCGCACACTTCATACTTAACACTTTGCTCAATCTCGCAATCAATCAATTCACAACTGATTTTGTTCTTCTATAAATACCCTCCACAACAACTCAAAACACCAATTAGGTCGGCTCCAAGATGACCTATAAAATGAAACGAGTGATACTACATAGGTCGGCTTCACACATATGCATTATGAAGAGAAAATGAGTTGTGGATCAACACATGGCATAACAAGCCCCAAATACATCACAACACATCCTCCAAAGCAAAATTAATTAATCAAGATCAACCGCAGATGAAGGGAACAAGACTGTCGGCCCAAACAACATAAACACTACCAAAATTGCCAACTGCACATCTTTACACCATCGGGGAGAAGCCAAAAGCATCATGCGGACCAAGATGTGAACAATGTAGTAGTCTATGCACAATATCCCTTCAACCTTCTTCTGAAGTATTTGATCATTATGAGTTGGCACAAGAAGAGAAACATATTGAACCGATGAAAATAGAACATCCTGGACAGACTGTAACACTTCAAAACTTAGAATATTGCATTGTTGTACACCAAAACATCTGAGACTTCCAAGGATGAACCCATACACTTTTCTGAGCATATTCCCAAATCCACACAACCACATCTATCACATCGGAGGAAGCATTCCAATAAGCCTTCATCAACACTTTACTCTGCCAAAGCTCAAACCAGAACTCTATCAATCATAACTTTCACTACAGAAGGTGTAATGACTTGAATTCTTTAATATAACACCTTCACATTTCGACCATCTTATCTTCTGAACTGCAAGACAAAAGCTTGCTTTGCAGAAGGATGCGGACCAAAGCACCATAGCACTGTCTTAGAGTATACTCTATGATTTCCTTAGCAAAACTTTTGCAACTTATCTCTAAGTGTGGTACACCAAACTTGAGTATAGCCTATCCGGATGTAGCTCCATTGTACTATCCAATAGGCTATACTCAATAATTCCATTTAAGATGGCACCAAAATCAAGGGGTCCATGTGTAACCGGAGGGGTTTGCTCAACTTCCTCTTTTCAATCTTCTTTCCTTTCTTCTTTCGCAAGGAGATATCTTCAATCTCAGTTTCTTCCTCCTCTTTTGGTTCTTCCTCGTTAGGCTTCTTTCTCTTTGCCTTTTACTTGTGCCTAGCATGCACAACTTTAGTGGTCTTTTTCATGAAGTTACAAATGTAGCTTTTCTCTTACTACCAATTGTTTGTGTAGACTCAAAGAGCTACAGAGTAGATGCAGCACTAGAGGAGGATCTATCGGATCTCCTTGGACCTTGACTAGCTTCTGCAGGAACAGAATTGGCTTTGGAAACCTGTGCAGGGGGCACTAGATGTAGTCTTTGAAGAGGTACCCAAAATCTTGTAGAGCTCATATTTATCTTTTATCTTTGAGTATTGTGGTGCACCCATCTCTTTAAGCGCCCTTTCCACTTTCTTTTCACTAGCTTCATCTCTCTACTTCTAGTAAATTTCATCCATGATTTCTCTATATATACCAAAGCTTTTTGCTTTGGGATCCTTAGGTTTTGACAACAGAATATCTATATAACCTTGTATAAATTCATGTTCAACCTCATAAAGCAACTCAGGAATCCATGAGGTTCTAGGCTCCACTACTTCCATGAAACAATGATCCTTGTTCACCATAAAAGTTACCTCACTCTCATACTTCCAGACCAAACTAGATGGTATCCTATATCTGCTTTGCATCTCAATTTGCAAATTCTTGAAAAATCCCCAATAGAAAGTAGTATATGCTTGCTTGCTCTGAAAACTTTTCATATGTTGTTTGATCTGTGTTGCTACCAAAGTGAACTTATCCCAAATCTTACCCTTAAAACCACATAACTCATTCAAAAACAAGAAAGTAAGGCATATAATCAAGGAACCAAACCTGAAACTATAATTGGTTTATTTTTTCCTCTTCAAGTTCTCCATTAGCTGCTCTCTCAACAACTCACATAGATCAAAGTTGGCACCTTCCTTTAACATTTGATATGCGGTGTGAATTGTAGTGGCGGTGGCAAACCCTTCTCTTTTTGTGAAGTAAATCTTATATGCAATCCCCATTGATGCATATCGGACACCACGATCAATGATATCCTTTACTGTTAGGATTCTGTTGATGTGATTTTTGTGACCAACACCAAACAACAGAATAAAGTGTCCAACGGCTACTCTATTCTCTCTTGATCAAAGTATTTCGTATGCTAAGATTGCGAGAGAGATCATACGTTCAACTCCAAGGTTCCTTTTATGTTGTGGAGTAGACTCGGTTTGTTGTGATTTGCTGATATCACGAGGGGACTGACGCAATTGTTCACCGGCAGGCAGCAGACAGCAGCAGACTAAAGAGAAAGGGGATTTTCATGTAATGCTGATTTGGCTATGAAGTGCGAGTTTCCTAATACTGACCAAAAAATGCGGAATTAAATGGGTGCAAGGTTTAGAAAGTCTAAATTCTATCCTAAGAGCGGGACGTGGGATCAACTTCAACCAGACTTTGCTTTGCCTCGCATTGGACAGCTTCCACAAAGTCAGTGCAATCTTCAAGGAAGTAGCTAAGGGTATTCAAATCACAATTCAACATAAAGACACCATCACAACGACGCATGCCAGCACGTGAATCATAATCGAAGTTAAGCTCGAGAAATGTTCCAATTGACCACGCAGGGAAAACTTACCATTAGTAAGCTCGCTAGTGGTATGGATTAGACGAAGCTGCTTTAATCAAACACCACAATCCATAACTATCTACGTGCATGAAATGAAATCTACTTTATTTTAAGTCCTACGTGAATCAGAAGGACGAAGAAATCTCGCTAGCTACTCACAACAAAAGATGAAACCACCATCAATGATAACTCTTTTTATTATGAGAGTGTTCACAGCAACTTCTTACAAAGCTTTCAAAGGAAAACTTTCCTTCTTCAAACTATGCTATACTAAGCTATCTCTCTACTATTTAGTCTATGATCTATCTATCTATCTATGATGTACAAATGAGGGGGAATGCCCCTTTTATAGTTGGCCAATATCAATGAACGGCCCAAATCAAATTACAATGGACGGCTCAAATTGAACCACATAAGCCCTGATCAAGATTCCACCCTAGTAACTGCCAAAAAGTGGAGGAGTGGTGCAATAAATGAGCACAAGATGACCAATTCCTCCCTTTGACCACTATGGGCAATTAATGCCCACTTTCTTCTAGAAGATTCTCATTCAGGGACGTGTTCCCACTATTCTTCTTTCTGACTGCAAATTTGATGAATCTAATCAACGCTGCTCTAGCTTCTAGGACTGAGATGGCAAGTACATTCAACCGCTCGATGATGATCTTCATTTCTGTTGTCATTGTTGGAGAACATCTGCTAGGTCACTGCCGAAGAAGGATCTCATTCTCAAGAAGAATTCATCTACTTTGTCCTTCAATCCATCCTGCTGTCATTCTTTAACTTTGAAGTGCTTGAGGATAATCTCTAATGCCTGGGTCTTCATTATTTCCCAATCCTAATCTCAGAGAATACTCCAGTCTTGGACTCGATCATTTCTTCTTTGCCACCTGCCTCTCTGAGTTGGGTGTATACTGAGTCTTTGAGGAGAAATTCCAACATGTAACTTTTTTGTCCTTGTTCCATCACTTCATGTCATTAGACTTTGGTCTCGGCACTCATCCTGCAAAACAAAAGATAAGAGCATCAAAGCACTTATAATATAAATTCACTTCTCACTTACCTGATCCTCGTGTTCTGATTTCCAAGGCCTGATTGACCTCATTCATCGTTTTCTCCAGCAAACTTTGCCTTCTTCAAAACTTCTCATCATGGGCTCCTTTGGATGTCTGTGTTTGAAGTATCTCTGCCAATGCCTTAGAAGATTTAGGCATCCTATTCACCTTGGGCGTATATGACTCCTTGTACTTTGATTTTCATGCCTTGATCAACTTCTCACCTTGAGGGCGCATTTCAAGGGCTCTTCTTTCATTTCCCATGCCTTAGATAATTTCTTGATCAACAGACTTAGGCATATTTCATCTCAAAATTAATTCCCCCTTAGAAAATATTCAACAACTTTATTATTCATGGGTCCACATGAAGGGGTACGTTTAATTTTTCCACCCTTGAAAATAATTTTCACCAATGTTTGTTTTAACCTCTCCATTTTCCCATACTTAGCAAATTCTCTGATGTCTTCCCAAGCTAGGCACATTTGGCCCCTTCTACTTCCATTTTAAATGACTTGGAAAAATTTCAAGGCTTCTCCAGTTGATGGGGTGCACTTAGGGGTCTAGGCTTTCATTTTCAAGCACTTAGAAAATTCTCCATCTCCTTCTTCAAGTTAGGTGCATTTACCACCTTAAGGTTCCATTTTCCATGCCTTAAAACATTTTCCTCAAGCTTCCAGTCTCTGGGCACACCTAGGGGTGGCAACTTTCAATTCCAACACTTAGACAAATTTCTTACATCTACCTCCTCTCAAGGGCGCATTTGGGGTGTTCTGCATTTAGTTTCAATGCCTTAGGAAAATTTCAAAACCCTTCAAGCTCTAAGGCGAATTCAAGGGGATCTGCTTTCATTTTTTTCCATCATTTAGAAACTTTTCAACCTCTCCAAGCTACTTAAGGCGCACTTGACCCTCTATGGTTTCATTTTTGTTGCCTTAGATAATTTTCTAAACACCTCCTCTTCAAGGGCGCATTTAGCAAGGTGAGCTTCCAATTTTCATCTCTTAGTCAAACCTCAAGCCATTCCTCTCAACTTGGGCGCATTTAGGAGGTTACACTTCCATTTTTGAGGACTTAGTCAAATTTCTAAGCTCTCCACTCAACTTAGACGCATTTGTCATAGTGAGCTTCCAGTTTTGATGACTTAGAGAACTTTCTAACCTCCAATCCAAGCTAAGGCGCATGCTAGGGTGTAAGCTTTCAGTTTCCACGCCTTAGATGATTTCTCACCTTCTCCTCTGGCTTGGGCGCAATCTAGGGGTTGTACTTCCATTTTCAATGCCTTAGTTTAAAATCCATGCCATCCCTTCAACTGGGGCGTATATGGGGGTCTGAGCCTTCAATTTTCCAAACTTAGAAAATTTCCAAGCACTTAAAGCTTGCTAGGGCGCATCCAAGGGGGTGAGCTTCCATTTTAGCAAACTCAACAAATTTTCCAAATGCCTTCTCCAGTTTGGGCGCATTTAGTAAGATGAGCTTCCAATTTCAATGCCTTAGACAATTTCTCCATGTCTCATCAGGCTTGGGCGCATCTAGGGTCCTCTACTTCCAATTTAGCAAACTTAAACAAATTTCATGCCATATCTCCTCAAGCTTGGGCGCATTTAGCCCTGTAAGCTTCCATTTTTCCGGACTTAGCAAATTTTTATCCAACTCCATGTTCTTCAGGTGCATTTGAGGAGTCAAGCTTTCAGTTTCACCATACTTGGATGATTTTCAAGCCTTTTCTCTGACTTAGGGCGGATTTCGAAGGTGGTGCTTTTGATTGTTCATGCTACCCTCAGCTTGCCCTAGCTTTCCATTTTTAGAAAGTTTCGTAGTCTTCGCCCTTCAAGTTGATTTTAAGCTCCTCGAGACTTGATTTTCACTTGCCCTGACTTTCATGATGTGACTGACCTGTTGGCACCTGTTGCTTGCATGCACCTACTATTTTTAGTGACTTACTAAAAATAGTAAGTGCTCAAAATTAGCTCAAATTTTGTGAGTAGATTGCCAGAAGGATGTTGATCATGATGGGATACTGATTCTAGGTGACTCTCGTGCTTCGCCCTACTTTTTAGGAAACCCTAATTTCTCTGCATGCATGTTTGTAGACCTCTATTTGACCCCGTTCTCGTTGCATGTTGTTCATCTCAGAGAGTTGAAGTGCTAGTGACATTGTGCCTGCCAGATATGGACCTGCTAAAAATAGTAAGTGCCTAAAAAAGTGACCAACTAACTGCCGGACTTGTTTGCATGCAATACTGTCTGAGAGATCTCAAAAAAACCCAAAAAAACCCAAAAAAATTGTTTACATGCAGGTACTTGCTAAAAATAGAAAGTTGTCAGCTTGACTTGCATGTCATATCATCGCGAAGCTCTCAAAAAACCCAGAAAGACTATGTTGACATGCATCGAAAAATCCAACATGCAAACCCTGAAAATTGCTCCCGAAGACAGAACTGCTAAAAATAGAAAGTTGTCCATTTGAGCTCAAAATTTGCAAGTGAGGAGTTCTAAGGGCTCTAAGTGCAGTGCAGTTGTCAAAATTTGAAAATCGCTAAGAAATAGGCCCCAAATTGGTACTTACTAAAAATAGTAAGTTGTTAGAATTCAGTGAAAATTCAGTGGGAACCTTCCATAAGCCATCTAACTACATTTCAAAGCTCAAATTTCACTTAACCAAGTCAAAATGACCTCAAAGTAGCCTGAAGATGAAAACCCTAATCCGTCAAAATGCTCTCCAGACTTTATCAAAATTCCAATCCAGGTCAAAAGAAAGGTACATCATCGAAAGATAGAACCAACAATGAGAGACAGACACAAAACAAAAGCCAAAAGACCGAAAGGAGCAAAAATTAGGGGGTCCCCATTTTGAATGGGGTGATGTGTGAAAAGGTCACAATAGGTTCTCTTATCAATTTTAGCACCAGTGAGTTCCATAAGTATTTCATTCTTTACAAACTTTAGCACAGTTTGGAGGCACAAATACCAGTAACTACCCTAATTGCATCCTTTGTGATCAAGTAGGGTTTGTCTAGCCAAATGAAATTTTCATGAATGCGGCTCAAGATGATTCTTACCCATTCCTTGCATTAGCAAAAGTCTGGAAAATCTTTCCAGATGTCCAACCCTTTCTCAGCAACATTTGCATACTACAACTTGTATACTCCATTCTCATTCAGCAACTCATGTCGAACCACTTCAAAGGACGAAGTATGGTCAATCTCATTCAACTGGGAATGGATGTAAATCATTATATCTTCACAATACACAACATCCACTAGAACTTTTGAGAATGTGCCATCCTTGTCCACTTCCATCGCCTTGAAAGGAAACTTCTTGTATTTGGGTTAGGTTTTTCAACAACATCAATTACTTGAGGCGTTGCCATTGGAATTCCTTCATAAATCTTTAAACACCACAGCTAGGGTTTCGAACAAATAGCTTGAAAACCTAATCACACTTTTTTGCTCCAAACACAAAAGCTCTTGATTGCAAATGAGATCAATTGATCCAAATAACATATAAAAAGCCTCTCGCTTGCCCTAGCTTTCCATCATAAATGCATTTGTACTTTGTTAAGTAAACCCTCTGTCGGACTTCTCTGTGTCATCATAGGGATAAAATGAAAGCTCAACACATCTCCGCAAAACATTCTCTTGCTCTAGAATCATTATCAATAGATTCAATATTGTTTAGAAAGTCTGCATGCCAAAGGAGTTGATCCAATTCTTCTCCTATGCTGAAATATTCAACATCTTGTCCTTTTCAGGGGGCTAAAGGGTTTGCAAATCATAGCTCCCCTTGAGATATTGCTCTATCTCAGTTTGTCTTAGGATCTTGTGCAGAATCATCCTTTTTCTCATTTTTATGGACTTTTTTTTCCTTCCAAACCTTTTCATTACCCTTCTTTTGCTGATTAATGTCAGTCTTCTTTTGAGGAGCAAAAGGTATTACACTTTTTCTCTTTTAGAACCTTGTAATGTGTCCTAGTTTATTGCAGTTGTAGCAAGTGATACTATGTTGCGGAGCATAATTACTTCTCTCATTAGATCTACAATCAGCAGCCCTATGACCAAACTTGTTGCATGTGTAGCAGTAACCATAGAAGGATCGAGAAGTCATAGCATTACTATTCCTTATCACTTTACTTCCGCATTCATTAGCCTTACGACCAAATTTATTGCAAGCATATCCACTGACCATGAAATAATTGAGAGTTCATAGCATTGTACCTTGGAGGCCTAAATAAATTTTAACTCATCTTGCTTCTACATTCAACAACCTTATGACCAATCTTATTACAAGCATAGCAATTACCATTGAACCTGGTAGGAGCAGGCTTTCTAAAGTTCTTATTGTTCCAGACAGGAATGAATCCACCTTCTTTCTTGTTGTCTTGATTTGTCTTTGCATCTCCAAAGGCATTCTTCGTAGAATCTTCAATGCAAGCTTTCTCCTACTTTGTATTAGACTTTCCTTCTACTTTGAAATTATCATATAAGTTTGCAAATGTTGTGGTTATAGGACTTTTCCCTTTTTCAAAACCAAGACCAAATTTTTCTTTTGATGGCTTTTGAGAGTTAATCAACTCATCAAGAATTACAAAACCTCCCTTTAGTTTTAAGCCCTTGTCAATTTTCTCTTTTGCTTTTTCCAACTCTTTTCTTAGAGTGACAATCTCTTCCTCAAGCTTTGAACATTCAGTTGTTTTATCATTGAGCTTGGTATTCAAGCAATCCTCAATCCTCTTGCCTTCTTCAACTTTGACTTTCAAATTAGAGATCACATCTTCTGCCTTCTTGAGTTTAGTCTCACATCCTTTACCTCCTATTTGAGCTTTCAGTTTGCCAATTTCTTCTTTTGATTTTCCAGCTTGTGCCTTCAATTTGGCAATTGTCTCCTCTGATTTTTCAAGCATGACCCCATATTTCAGATTTAGTGTTCTTGCTTCATCCAAATCTTCAAGAGATGACCGGAGTTCTCCTTCAAATTCTACCTCACAATCATCTAGATTGATGTCCCAACCTTCAGGTTGCATTGACTCTAGATCTGGTTCAGGAGTGAACATATTGAGCATTGCCACAGATCCCATGTGTTCAAGAGCAGGATCTACCTCAACTATTAGGCTTCTCAAAGGCCTTAAACAATTCTATTTGCAAATTAAACATCAAATCACATTAACTGAAGAGTAGAAATGAAAACATGAACCACACAAGGACACCAAGATTTTTTACGTGGAAAACCCAATGAAGGGAAAACCACAATGAGAGTTAACTCACAATATATGAAGCTCACTGCTTACAAAAGATTACAATGTTGTTTAAGGCTCACTGCCTATGGACTTGCAAGCTAAGGCGCACAACCTTAGAACAAGATACAAGGGTTTGCTGAAGAGGCTCACTGTTCGATAGAAAGATACATGAAAATTACAATGAAAACATGAACATGAACTACTATGGAAATAGCATCTAACATATGCTGATGTTGTAGTCCCTTTTTCGCACAATTACTTCATCATACTGACTTCGCACACTTCATACTTAATGCTCTACTCAATCTTACAATCAATCAATTCACAATTGATTTTGTTCTTCTATAACTACCCTCCGCAACAACTCAAAACACCAATTAGGTCAGCTCCAAGATACCTATAAAATGAAACAAGTGATACTACATAGGTTAGCTTCACACATGCATTATGAAGAGAAAATGTTGCAGATCAACACACGGCATAATAGGCCCCAAATACATCACAACACATCCTCCAAAGCAAAATTAATTAATCAAGATCAACTACAGATGAAGGGAACAAGACTGTCGGCCCAAACAACATCAACACTACCAAAACTACCAACTATCTTTACACCATCGGGGAGAAGCCAAAAACATCATGCAGACTAAGATGTGAACAATGTAGTCTATGCACAATATCTCTTCAACCTTCTTCTAAAACATCTAATCATTATGCGCTGGCACAAGAAGAGAAACATATTGAACTAATGAAAACAGAGCATCCCAGACATATTGTAACACTTCAAAACTTGGGATATTGCATTGTTGTACACCAAAACATCTAAGACTTGCAAGGATGAACCCATACACTTTTCTGAGCATATTCCCAAATCCGCACAACCACATCTAACACATCGGAGGAATGTGGAGCATTCCAATAAGCCTTCATCAACACTTTACTCTGCTAGAGCTCAGACCGAAATTTTGTCAATCATAACTTTCACTGCAAGAGGTGTAATGATCTGAATTCTTGAATGTAACACCTTCACATTTCAACCATCTTCTAAACCTTAAGACAAAAGCTTGCTCTGCAGAAGGATGCGGACCAAAGCACCATGATACTGTCTTAGAGTATACTCTATGATTCCCTTAGCAAAACTTCTACAACTTATCTCTAAGTGTGGTACACCAAACTGGTAAGATATCAATGTAATTATGTAGGCATGTTGGAAACATACTAGAACAAGTGTACCCATCTCTACATCATACTTAGACATCAGACTGATCACCATTCTTCCCCATACTGCATTGTTGACATGCACTAGCTGATATCACTATCTTAGGAGCATATACAATCTTCAGCACATACATTTGACATCAATGACAACCAATCTTGAGTTGACATCAATGACAACACATATTGCCAACCACATCAATTTGGATCAAGAATGCAGATTGGACAAAGAGAAACAAGGATTGGAAATATTAGGAAACCTATTGGAATAAATATTATTTCTAGCAAGAAGATTATTGTAAGTTTTAAATTTAATTAGAAATAATTATATATATATGATCATGCAATAATGATGCTTGTAACAATTATTGATCCTTTTAAGTAATAATGATTCTTCCTTTAATATGAATGTGGATAATAGATTCGTATAATAATCTATTTTGAATTTAGAGAAATGGATTGCAAATAGGGAGGCTGATCAACCTTCCGGGTTCACAAGAGGTGAAGGAAGTCTGGCCTTCATGCTCTTATCAAGTACACCACCCCGAGATGGAATGGAAGATTGGCCTTCCATGCTCATGGGCCAGGGGGTGGAATGGAAGACCCGACCTTTTGTGCCCTTGGGCTTGATCAAGGAGGACGACCAGCCTCCAAGGCGAATTGAGGGGTGGAAGGGCGGTCCACCTTCCATGCTCTCGTAGTACAAAGGCAACCAACCTTAGACTACGATTTGCAAGCATTTCAACGAATTCCTGATAAGACTATTATGGGAATCCACATGGGAATGGCTATTGCATTAATTAGTTTTTTGAAGGGACTAATGTGCATGAATATCATGATGTTTACTAATGACTAATAATATATATATTATAATGGCTTATGATCTAATGTCAATTTCTAGTAATATTGTGTGCAGGACCTAAACCAAGATTTATCTTACAAGGACAATTTAATTGGTAATTTCATTATTCTTAAATATATTGGATCTCTTATTTTAATTGGAATTGTGGTTTTAGGGCAAAATATAGAGATATCCCAACAGGGGACATTACACCAACCCGGCAATAAGGCAACATATAACTTGAACACAATGTCACTGAGGTTGAGTGGATCCACAGCCTTATCCCTGCAACATCATAAGAAGGCACACGATCTCATCCACAAACTGCAATAAGGTGGCCCATGTTCTAAGTGCCAAACCAAATCTAGAAAAGAGGACTGATTTTGTAGATATCAACATTTTTTCTCTTTTTTGATTAGTGATCATCAGGGGACCCAGGTATAGCTGATGCAAGAGGCACCACTGTAAATCCCATTAAGTGGAACATAACATACCCAGAAGCTTTTAGTTCAGGATCTAATAAGCTCACTCAGCTTGCAGCTGTCATCAAAGGTCTAAAACTCGCCAGGGATAATGAGTTCCAATTATTTCTATGGAAGGTTGCTCCTCAGGACCTCATATTGCAATTTCTTTTCATTCAAACTGAGGCTCGCAGCTCAAACAATGCATGCTTATTAGGATACTCAAGTTCCAAGCTTGAGTGTAGAGAAATTCTCCAGCAAGTGTTAGAAACAAATGGCTGATGACTGAGAAATATCAGTGGCCTAAGGATTGCACCTAATCCTAGGAGGAATCACCACAGCCCTCCTAATGATAACAGCACAACACTCTTACCTTTCCTCACCCAATAAGAGGATTCAGCTCACCTGATCAGTTGTTTCAGAAATGAGGAGGAAATGGGACATTGAGGATCTGTTGTTTAAAGTAAGCTTAGAAAAAAATCATCATTACTTTCTATGATTTCACACCTAGAAAACACGTATGATAACAGCAAACGCAAATTTGAAGCAGACTGTCTAGCGAAAGGTTAAAGTTTAAACAATACCAAAGATAGGCTCTCTTTGGCTGATTGCTCAGGAGTGTCCATTATCCTGATATACATGGGCTCTACTCTGAATGTAACATAATTATTTTCTTTTGTTTATTGGACAAATGAAAAGAGAATTTTGTGAAAGCTGAAATAAACATCACTAATTCAGGTCTTAAAGGTTAATAAAAATTCAGGCAGATACATAATCAAACAAGGCATTGGAACTGTGACAATTCAAGCCTAATAAGATAATCAAAAAATAACCAAGCCACATATCTTAAAAAACTTAGAATTCCAATTTTGGAACTTTAAGAATAACATACTATATGGAAACAGAAAAGTGAAACAGCAGATACAACCGGAAAACAAGCCGCAAATGGAATTTATCTACAAGGTAACAAAACTTGCCAAAATAGAAACTGTCAATATATATTGGAATGCTAAAGCACAAGATGTATTAAAACTCTGAAGGAAATTTAACCACAAAAGAATTAGTAGTTTGAAATTAAGTCATATACTGCAGAATCAAAAAGAAAAGTAAAGCTGCAAACTGACATAAAGTATAATAAAGTAGAAAGTAGATTTAGCCAAAGTATGTTATTAACAGACAAGTAAAATTAAGTGCGATGCGATCAAAGAGGGATGAGCTCAAGTGATAAATCATAGAGGCTTTCATAACAGAACCCTGACTTCAACAGTAAGTGTCTAAATGTGGTAAAATATTGCATCCAACACTAGGTGTGGTATTCACCAGGAAACTAAGGCTGGATGCATGCCACAGGTCACTTTGAAGGAAAAGATAACCCTGAGTCATCACAGTTGATCTGAAGGACACCCAGCGAGAGGGACTTACCAATTTTAAAAGAAAATAAGTTAGAATATAGCAAATTTAATCAAAATTATTTATGAAATAGCAGATTCAACAAATATTAAGCAGAACATGGCAAATTTAATAAGATCGACTGCAGCTCTGGAGATTGAATGAGTATTAATTATTAAGCATAGATTTAACCAAAGAATGAAGAGTCAAACAAAAAATAAATTCAAGAAAAGAGAATTGCCATAAATACAGCAGAACAATGCCCAACAGGCTTGTGTCAAGCAATGCAGAACAAATCTCAAACCCTCGATCAAGATTCCATTCCCATGGGCTCCTAGGCTCCACAAAGTGACCATTGGGACATCTGGACATAGCAGTCAAAATTATCATTGTGAATGAACCACATGGGACATACACTCTGATATATCTCACATAATGAACCCAAACCCCAGTATGCCTAAAGGTAGTGATCGAACTTATCGTTGTGAACTACACCAGATATGTTGTCTGATACAACGAACCCAAGCACACCCCCATATATGTTTCCTGCACTTCCCTAACATTTACCCTAAATTAGAAGAAGTCCATAAGGTCAGATCAACCAGGGAATAAGGAGTGCTAATTGAGTTGAAGTGGGTTCAATCCCTGGTCGACTCACCCTACATGTCCCACTAAGGGAAGGCAGGCTGGCCTAGGACATTCCCTGGGATGAAACTGTCACCTATAAAGTCTCCACTTACCCAATAATAATAAATCACAACTAAAGACTAACCCAAAAAAAATCTGTTAATGGGGTCTCCACATTCACCTGCACACCCTCTAAAAGGGATCAAATCAGTTAGATTCCCCCACCTACTGGTATGTTCAAGATTAACTTTGATGGTGCCTCTAGGGGCAATCCAGAGCCCTCGGGGGCTGGGTGTGTGATTACAGATTCAAAAGAAGAATTTATAAGTGCCACATCCAAAAAGCTCACACCTAGAACCAATAATGAAGCTGAAGCTCTCCTCCTTGGTCTCCAGTTAGTTCAATCATGCAAAATTGATTCAGTGAACACTGAAGAGATTCTATGGCCATCATCCTATGCATAAAAAACAAGCTGTAATCAAACTAGAAAATCAACAGTATACTAATTGAGGCCTGAAATATTCCTAATACTGTAGACTTCAAAGCATTTCTCTACCGAGCACTGTTATCAAGAGGTCAATAGAGTGCCAAACTATCTATCAAATCAGGGGCTAGATTGTGGAGATGATACAATCACCAGAAGCAGAGTGAAATGTAGGCAAGAATTTGCCAACATGTAGGATGTCATTCCCACACAAACTAGTAACTAACACTCTACACTTGATAGTGATGAATCAGAATGGGATGTAGTCATTTCACATGCATTGGCGTGTGGAGGGCAGCTACAACCAGCAAAACTTGGTGGTCATTTCCTACAGGTCCTTATTCCGTCAATCTTCCTAACTGCCAACTTATGCAGTTCAGAATTGAACAACAAATGGAGCCCTATATCATTTTGACAGGATGAGTTGAGATAAATGGCATTTCTGGGCAGAATCACAAACAGTAGGATGAGAAACACCTTCTTTCAGGGTAGAGACATTGGAGACACCGTCAAGGAGGTTCTAGGCTGGGGCTTCATGAAGGCAGTAATCCAACATTAAGTAAAATCTCACATATCCTCTACTTTTTGTGTCAAATATCTTTAGCATAACTGGATATAAGGAGCTGACCATAGTGCTGGGGAGATCTTATATGTAGGAAAAGCATTGGGGCAACTACGCCCCAACAACTAATGTTATGGAGCTATACACACCGTTCAAACTCTCTCACCTAACGTGGCTAAGGCTAAGAAAGCCATAAATTACTGGAGAGGCACACTGGCTAGGTCAAGTGCTCCAATGGCACATACAGTTTGCAGGTCATCAAGATGTAGGAGGATGAATAGCAATCTTCTTGAAGTCCGCTTTTGTAAACAAATACAATGTCGAAGGCAATTAGGACTTGATATGTGTTTTCACCAAAAAATAGTAATAGTGTTAGGTGCTCTTGACCGGTTCTCATGGTCTTTTTTGTTCAGACACAAAGCTGAACTTTTCGTAAGTACCAAATCCCCCCAAACACAGGCAGATTCCTGATGTTCACTTTTTTGCTACTGTATATATAAAAATGGGAGAAGGTCAAAACAAACAAAAAGCAGTAAACAGAATCAGAAGAAAATTTCCAGATCTATGCCTAAGTGTAATATAGCAGATACAATCAAAACCAGGTAGAATATAAGCCAATATAACAAAAAAATTGTTTTAAATGGCTGATTTTAGTTTTACCATAAGCAAGTTTAAATATAGCAGAGTCGACCAGAATTGAATGCAATCTTGTATATTTTAATTTAACCCAATATCAATATAATTCTAGCCGATTTAACCAGAATTGAGTATGACTTTCGCAGATTTAACCAGAACAAAGTAGAATTATGAAATACGTAACCGAAAAAAAAGGCTTAATATAACCTGTTTAACCACAACAAAAAGCATCACACTGAAATTAAATAAAAGACAATAGATCGGCTTAAAAAAGGCAGCAAACTGAATCCACCGAAATTCTAGCAGACCTTTGTCCAGTATAATATAGTAGATTTAAAGTTAATAATGTGTAATATAGCAGATCCAACATAAATTAATCGTCATGTAGCAGAATAGGTTAGAATTAAGTGTAATATGGCAGATTTAGAAAGAAAAAACATAAAACTGGAACCCTACAAGTTACTTTATCTTTCAACTCAATTCTAAGCCGATCAACTCAACACGCTAAAAGAAACATAATAGAAACGGTCAAATAAACAAAAACCTGACTTAAAAAGGACAGTAGACTAAATGCGAGAAAACATTATCAGATCTTATCTTTTGACTTCCCAACGAAAATACACCATAAAAACAGATAAAAACAAATTTTGGTGCCAAAAAAGGGCAATAAGGTATAATTGGTGGATAATTCAACAGATTTTTGACGGATTTACAGTCAAAAGCAAGTTCTGAAGGTTTCTGATATCCATTCCGAAAACAGAAAAGGCGAAACAAAGATATTTTCAGGCATGGCGAATAATGCACGCCAACTACTTGTTAAAACGTTCCAGCAAAAGAGAAAATCCAGAATGTTGCTTGCTACATCATTTATTTAAGAAGCATAAATGTGCATACCTTGGCAAAAGCTTAGGCTTGATTGCAACTTATGGATGCAGTTGAATGAATGAGGATGGTGGGCTATATTTTTGGGCGGTTTTTATAGTGAGATTGGATGGAAAAGACCAAAGTTGATGTTGATGGAGGTTATGCTCGACGTGTGTCGGGAATCCGCGTAGAAGTAGCGTAAAACTAAATCTATCAGATTTAAAAAAGATATCTAACATTAATGTAAAATATTTTAAAAAGATATTTAAAACCCTACCTAAAAAGTAAGATAAGTAAGATATTTAGAAAGTACCAAAAAGTGGCTATATGTTATTACAAACTAGCAGTAGGATTGGATGTATAGGTTCAATGGGATGTTTATAATTCTTTTGTTAGTGAAATTTTGTTAGAGTTAGATAAAAAAATTATAGTTGTGATGATAGTTTTTGGATTAAATTGTTATATACACTCTTTAATTTAAAAGTTGTCATTATCACTGTAATGGAATGTGGAAAATTCATACTAAATATAAATATTATAGTCAAAAAAATTAATTATATTATAAAATGTATGTAGTTTTTATTATTGTAAAATAGTAGAAAATAATTAGAATTAAAAATTATGTATTGTGGTTAAAATTTTATCTCTTCTAAAATTCATTTGTACTAAATTATATCACTCTCATGTTTTAACTTTAGCATCAGTGTTGATCTCAACATAAATGTCCTTTAGAGGGTGTGTTGGAAAATCATACAAGCCAAAAGTAGGTTATAAGTTTAAATATTAACCTATCTAATATTATCATTAATGTGTCTATAATTCCTTGTAGAAACAAATACAATCCTTATTGCAAAGTAGCAAAAAAACAATTAAAATTAGAATAAATGTCTCAAATAATTCTTGTACATGACACAGTACATAAACTCCAAGCTCTTGGAAATGAATATACACATTTACACTATTCAATAATATGAGTTTCATTAACTAGTGTCAATTCATTATGTTTAGGAAAGAAATTTAGACTTCATTAATCACCACTTTTTAGTAGGGATGAAGGGTAAAATTACTATTGACTTTTTGATTGTTGAAGCGTGTGATGTTTTAAGTAGAGTGTAGAGAGATGAAACACCTTCTACACAAAACCTCTCTACATAGTCTATTATGAACTTGTATTGTGATTCGCACAATAAATTAAAATGACTATGCAATGTCCCTTTTTTTTAAATAGCATTTACTATTTTTAGTAAACCTGGTTTCCTAAAAATAATAAGTCAGGACCTGCAAATAAATTGGAAAAGTTGATTTTTCAAATTATATTAATTAAATCAGTCATGTTGACAAATGAATTAATATTTTTGAAATATTAATGGGGTCCAAGGTAGGTGTGGGTTTCTTGAAAAAAGGCAAGTGACATGTAATTTGGCAGTTTGGGATTAGAATGTTTCTTGGTGTCTTCACTTTTGACAAGTGGGAGCTATAATCTCAGTATGCAAGCATCACTTCCCTTGGGCATTTGAATTTGGGCGCCAAAGTTGGTATTAGAAAGGATTTTGATATATAATTGTTTGTTCTTCCAAATCAAATTCATTATATGCATGTTTTATCTTCACAAAATTGTGATTTTTCTTCAGAGAATGGTAAACTAATCAAGAAAGGATCTCTGAGGCTGGTAAACCAAGGGGATTGAGGCTCAAAGATAGTGGTTTTGAGGGTCTCCAAGTGCAATTTCATCTAGATATTCTCATTGTGCCAAATGCTCTTTAGTTTGGTATTTTATTCATAATAGTTTGGTATGGGTTTGTCAGTTTAAGAATGTATTTTCGATTTCAGTATTGTGTGGTTGTAGAATGCAGCATATTTCCATGTATAAGAGTCATTCTTTGATATAGTTTGTTGTCCAAGATCAATTATTTGATAGTTGGTGAATGGTGTGATGATTGTTTCAATTTAGAGTGTGGTTATGGCTTTCAGATTTAGGATTTGGCTCTAGTTTTGGTGTGCATCTTCCAAATATTAGGTTGTTGAATGTGGTTGTTGTTGTAAGCAGCATATTGAAGCATTTCTTATATGTATTATGAAGCATATGTTGTTGTTGTTGTTTTTAATTGAGAACTGTGGTGAGTTTGTGTGAAGTTGGCTTCAATTACTATGATTGTTTTGACTTTTCAGTTAGAAATCTGTGTGTAACTTGCTGCAGATGTTCATGGATATTATTTGTAGTATATGACAGTAAATATAATGTAAATCCATGTGAAATTCAATTATAAATCATTCTATCTCATACGCACTTCACCTGATTTCTAGTTTTATGCATATTGGTGTTGTTTCCAAAACACCCAATTTGCCCTATCTTGAATTTGATAGAAATTAAGATTTCAAATTTTAAGATAAGTTTATTTTGTGGAAATCTCAAGATATTCCAGATTTGAGACAAGTATTTTGTGGGATTTCATAAAATTAATTAAAATTGATATTTATTTTAATTTGGGACATTATAGTGGTATCAGAGCCATGATCTTGCTAGCCTAAGGGTTTGATCATATTTTTGCAAAAGGAAAGAGGAGTTAAAAGATGGCTATGTTGGGGATGCTATTACATCCATTTTCCTTCCAAATCCCATGGAATATTTGGCAAGAAATCAAGCACCCATCAAAGAAACTTATGTTAATCAAGATGAAGGATTTAGAAATTCAGTCCCATATAGTATTATATCACTCAAATGAAAAACATGATGGCCATCAAGGGTCATAGACAACATTCAAATTTTGGTGGAAGAGATCTTGGGAGTAAAATTATAAAATCTTTAGCTCCATTTTTTTATGGAACAAACAAGATCTCAATCAAAGCTTTGGTTATTTGAGATGCGGGATGCTTACCTAGTTAGTTCCTTGGAGGAGAAAATTACCATTCAATATGTGATCTTGCATCTTGAAGGTGCTGTGTTATGGAGACCAACCAAACTCAGATAAAATCTTCATAGTAATTTTTCATAAAATAATTTGTTGCACTTATTGAATATTTATGTTGCACTTGTATCTAAAAGGTGGTTACAAATAAATATTACATGTTGGAAGTGATTAGTTACAATATTTTAATATAAAGTCAAAAGATAGCTGAAAATATTAAAAGTAGACACCCAAAGAAAATGTTTTATTGGGTGCATGAGGCACAACCAATAGCCACACTTCATTGGTAATTAATGGGACATGTGTGGGAGCATATTAGAACACTCAGTGATGAGTTTTCAGGGAAGCAGGTCATGAAAAACGTTAGCTGAATATCGCATAGTAGTGGCTGGAAAAATGCAAGAGAAGTTACGGGTACCCGTAGCCATGGCTATGTAAAACCAGCAAGTGAAAAACGTGGAAAAAATGTTGTTGCATGTCTTTGCATGTCATTGTAAAGGTTATTTGTTGGGAGATTAATATATTTTGGGCCCTCTTTTTGGTGGATGTAGCCTGGATTTGGGTGAACCACGTTAAATCTTTATGTTCTTCTTTTGCTGTCCAAAATTTTTGTGTGTTTTATTTCTCTATTTTATTGATTAAATTTGCATTTAACTGATTAAAATCTACCTTCTAACCCTAACAAGTGGTATCAGAGTAGGTTATGTTTTGTTACCCTTTGTAAGAAGGTCTCATGGTTGAGTGGGAGTTATGGCAGATGAGGGTAAGTTGAAGGTAGAAAAATTCAATGGGTAGAACTTTCAGTTATGGAAGATGCAGATGGAGGACTATCTTTATCAGAAGGATTTATGGCAGCCATTGGAAGGGAAATCCAAGAAACCCCCAACTATGTTTGATGAGGATTGCGATATTCTGGATAGAAAGGCACTTGGCAATATTCGTTTATGCCTAGCACAATCGGTGGTGTTTAATATTTCAAAAGAAAAGACAACTGAAGATTTGATGAAGACCCTGGCAAAGTTATATGAAAAGCCTTATGCTTTGAATAAGGTATTTCTTATTAAGCATTTATTTAATATGAAATTGGTAGAAGGTGGGTCATTTGTTGATCATTTAAATAAGTTTAATACAATTACCAGTCAATTGACTTCTATTAATGTAAACTTTGATGAAGAAGTTAGGGCTCTTTTGATTCTATGTTATTTTCCTGAAAGTTGGAATAGTTTGGTAATGGCAGTTAGTAATTTTGTTTTTGATTCAAATACACTAAAATTTGATGTTGTTGGTGTTATTTTGAGCGATGAAATTCATAGGAAAAGCTTAGGTGGTACATCCACATTAGGCAATGTTTTGAATGCAGAAAGAAGGGGAAGAACAAAGGAGAGAGGAAAGAATTATAGAGGTCATGGTAAGTCATGAGGAAAATCAAAGGACGAGAGGTCTCAATCCAAAGAAAAGAAGGATCGTTGGTACTGTGGTAAGCCAGGCCATTTAAAGAAAGATTGTTGGCCTCAAAAAAATAAAGAAGGAGAAAAAAAGGAAGGCAATAAAGAGGCAAATGTGGTAAGTAATAAATCTGATGAGGATGCTTTGATTCTTTCCCTTGATAATTTTGATGATTCTTGGGTGTTATATTGAGGGGCTTCATTTCATGCTACACCCCATAAAAGTTATTTTCTTGATTATGTCCAAGGGGATTTTGGACTGGTTTATTAGGGAGAAAACAAACCCCATTAGATTGTTGGAAAGGGAAGAATCAAGATTAAGTTGCAGAATGGGAATCATTGGCTACTACATGAGGTAAGGCACATTCCAAGATTAAGCAAAAATTTAATTTCAGCAGGGCAAATAGATGATGAAGGTTGTGTTGTTACATTTAGTGATATAAAATGGAAGGTTACAAAAGGTACCTTAGTGATAGAAAAAGGTGTGAAAGTAGGCACTTGTAGATAAAAATCAATGTTCAGGAATAGTTGTTGCAGTTCAGCAGGCAGAAAATCAAATAGTTGCTATCGATTCTGAATCAGCACTGTGGCATAATAGACTTGGGCATATGAGTGCAAAAGGTATGAAAGTACTTCATTTAAAGAATGTTTTGCCAGGTCTAAAATGTGTTAATATCGATTTCTGTGAAAGTTGTGTATATGGAAAATAAAAGAGAGTTAGTTTTCTCAAGGATGGAAAGCAAAAGAAAGATGAGAAATTGGAGCTTGTGCATACGGATGTATGGGGACCAACTCAAGTATCTTCTCTTGATGGCTCTCGGTATTATGTCACTTTTATTGATGATGCAACAAGGAAGGTATGGATTTATTTCCTTAGGCAGAAATCTGATGTATTTGAAACTTTTAAAAAATGGAGAAACTTGGTTGAGAATGAGATGGGTAAAAAGTTAAAATGTCTCAGATCTGATAATGGTGGTGAGTATTGTAACAAAGATTTTGAAGATTAGTGTTCCTCTAATGGTATTTGTAGGCATAAAATGGTTCCAAGGACTCCACAGGAAAATGGAGTGGTTGAGGGCATGAATAGAACAATAATGGAGTGTGCATGAACTATGAGATTGCATGTTGGGTTGCCTTTAAATATGTGGGCAAAGGTTGTAAACACTATTGTTTATTTAATTAATAGAGGCCGCTCTAATCCTTTGGGTTGTAGTATTCCAGAGGAAGCATGGACAGGTAAGAAGGTGAGTTATTCTTTTCTCCAAACCTTCAATTGTGAAACATTTACACATGTAGATTCAGAAAATAGAACCAAGCTTGATACAAAATCAAAGAAATGTATATTTGTTGGATATGGCATTGATGAATTTGGTTATAAGTTTTGGTATTTTGAAGATCTGAAAAATTATAAGAAGTAGGAATGTCATATTCAATGAGAAAGTGTTGTACAAAGATCAATTGCAATAGCATGAGAAGAAAGAAAATGATTATGTAGTGCTAGATGATACTCCAAACAATGATGTTCTAGTGGTTCCTCATGCTCTGCAACAACAATAGCAAATACCACAAACTCCAGTGAATGTTAGACGATCTTCAAAGATAAATAGACCTCCGAAAATATTTTCTCCCTCTTTGTATTCTATTTTATTTACTGATGTTGGTGAACTAGAATGCTATGATGAAGCTATGCAGGTGGATGCCAAGGTTTAGTGGGAGCATGGAATGGAAGAATAAATCGAATCCTTGTTGAAAAATTATAGTGGGAGCACGGAATTGAAGAATAAATCGACTCCTTGTTGAAAAATTAGACTTGGGACATATGCAAGTTGCCTGCAAGTAAAAAGGTTTTACCAAACAAATGGGTTTATAAGTTGAAAGAGGAAGATGGAGGTAAGAAAATATTTAAAGCTAGGTTAGTTGTAAAGGGATTTGCACAGAAAAAGGGTATTGATTTTGATGAAATATTTTCTCTTATTGTTAAAATGACTTCTATTTGTATTGTTTTAAGTATTGTGGCTACTGAAGATTTGCATTTAGAACAACTTGATGTTAAAACAACCTTTCTCCATGGTGATTTGGAAGAGGAAATATATATAAAACAACCACAAGGATTTAAGGTCAAAGGTAAGGAGAAACTAATGTGTAGATTGAAGAAAAGTTTATATGGCTTGAAGCAAGCGCCTCGACAATGGTATATTAAATTTGATAGTTTTATGGCTGAGCAAGGCTATAGTCAATGTAATTCGGACCATTGTGTTTACTTTAAGAGGTTAGATGATGATAACTACATTATATTATGTTTATATGTTGATGGCATGCTTGTAGCGGGGTCTAACATGGATCACATAAAGGAGTTAAAACAACAATTAGCAAATTCATTTGCTATGAAGGATTTGGGGGCAACAAAACAAATCCTTAGTATGAAGATTACAAGAGATAGGAAAAATAAAAAAATGTTTTTATCTCAGGCTGATTATGTTGAAAATGTGTTACAAATATTTCATACATGGAGAATGCAAAAGTTGTCAACACACCTTTGCCCAGTCATGTCAAATTGACTAAGGAAATGTGTCCAAAGACACAAGAGGAGGAAGAAAAAATGTCCAAGGTACCATATCCTTTAGTTGTAGGAAGTTAAATGTACACCATGGTATGCACGAGACCGGATATTGCACATGTCGTAGGAGTTGTTAGTAGGTATATGAATCATCCTGGAGTTGAGCGTTGGAATGCAGTAAAATGGATTCTCAGGTATTTGAGAGGTACATCCAATAAATGTTTATGTTTTGGGGGCTCTAATATTGCTTTAAAAGGCTATGTTGACTCATATTTGGTAGAGGATATAGATACCAGGCGGAGTAGGTCACAGGTTATGTATTTACAATTGATGGGACAGTAGTGAGTTGGATTTCTCGGTGCAAAAGGTGGTTAATTTATCCACCACGGAGGAAGAGTGTGTAGCTACAACAGATGCGACAAAAGAGATGATATGGCTGCAACTTTTCATGGAAGAGTTGGGAAAACTGCAGGCTAGAAGTTAGTTGTTTATGGACAGTTAGAGTGTTATACATCTTGCAAAGAATTATGCCTTGCACTGAAAAACCAAACACATACAGCTGAGATATCATTTCATTCGGTTGGTGTTGGAGGATGGACAGGTGAAGCTAGAAAAGATACATACAGATGACAATCCAATGGATATGTTTATGAAGTTGGTGACAAGGGAAAAGTTGAGCTCCTCTTCAGCTTTGGTTGGCCTTCAAGGTTGAACTTTAAGTAAAAAGGATTACAAGGTCCAAGGTACTTATTTCTAGTGGGAGTTGTAGGGGTAGTGGTGTTATAATCAGTCTCCAAGTGGGAGATGGTATAGAGTGGAGTCTGATTAGTCTCCAAGTGGGAGATTGTTGTGTTATGGAAACCAATCAGACTCGGATAAAATCTTCATATTAATTTTTCATTAAATAATTTGTTGCACTTATTAAGTATTTATGTTGCACTTGTATCTGAAAGGTGGTTACAAACAAATATTAAATGTTGGAAGTGATTAGTTACAATATTTTAATATAAAGTCAAAAGACAACTGAAAATATTAAATGCAGTCGCCCAAAGAAAATGATTTATTGGGTGCATGAGGCACAACCAATGGCCAAACTTCATTGGTAATTAATGGGACATGTGTGGGAGCATATTATAACACTTGATGATGAGTTTTCAGGGAAGCGGGTCATGAAAAACATTAGTAAAAAATCATAAAGTAGTGACTAGAAAAATGCAGGAGAAGTTGCGGGTACCCATAGCCATGGTTGTGTAAAACCAACAAGTGAAAAACGTGGAAAAAACATTGTTGCATGTTGCTACATGTCTTTGTATGTCATTGTAATGGTTATTTGCTAGGAGATTAATATATTTTGGACCCTCTTGTTGGTAGATGTAGCCCAGATTTGGGTGAACCACATTAAATCTTTGTGTTCTTTTGTTGTCCATCATTTGTGTTTTATTTCTTTGTTTTATTGATCAAATCTACATAATTTAACTGATTAAAATATACCTTTTAACCCTAATAGAAGGAGCTTCTCATGATCGGTGGCACCAAGGTATGAACACCCAAGTCCACATTTAGGTAGATTCTTTTGATGAATTTGTTGTGCCCTTAGCACACACGCCCTGTTTGGAACGGGGACCCTCTTTTCCTTTCGACTTGCCGGGTCGTTTTTGTCGCTGCCTCATTTTGCGTGCCCTATTTTGTGCCCCTGATGGTCAATGTACCTCCAAATTTTTATCATAAGTTAACTGTGCTTCCCCTTGGCTAGTTTTGTCTAGTTTTGATGCCTTCCGGGGTCTCCCTGGCAGTTTGCTTCTGCCAGCGGCCCTGAACCCGATTGGGCCCGCCCCCTCGGGTTTCCCTGTCGTGTCCGCCGTCCCTGACGGCGAGTGGGATGCATCTTCCTGGACTCTGGGCCCCGGCTCTGTAATTGTCGTCTGAAGTGTTGGCGGGAAGTCTTGGCTGCCGTCGGCTGCCCCGGACCCGGACCTCCGGACTTCCGAGTCTGAAGTTACGTGTAGGTTTCATCATCTCTGACGACGAACCTCTGGCGGAACTCCGCCCTTCAGGCCCCGACTCTCTCTTTGCCACCGTCGACCCCTCCGCATTGAAATTTCTAAACAGTCGTCGCCTCGCGCCCTCCCGACTGCCGGACCCCGGGTCTCCCGCCACCGTCAGTGAATTCAAATTCACCAACTTCATTGCCTCGCCATACCTGCATTTAGTGAGGCCATTAATGGTGATTGGGGTATTAATAGAAGGTTCATTCCTGTCATTTTCACTTGACAGAGCTGCAGAGAGTGATCAGAGAACTTGCTAGAGGAGCCCACCGTCTTCAAGACCTTCACACTCATCACTCTCACCATCATCTCATCGATCGTAAGTGGATCCCACACCTCCCCGCATCGAGTGTTCGAGGTAGGTCCTTCGTTCGCCCTCCTAAACATTGTTTTCATGATTTCTAGGGGCTAAAATGAACAATAACCATCAAAACAACATGTGAAGGATAAAATATGGCACAACAAACAAAACCCATGTCCTCAAAAATTGAGTAAACCAACGCAGCATCCTCTTGACCAATTCGGAGCTTTATCTCTGCGCGGTCGTTCTTCGCAGGGGCATTCGTGACCCTCGGGCCCGGACGCTCCTCTTGCCAGTGGTGACTTAGCAAAACAGATGACCAAACAACTTTTGGGTCTCTCGAGCCTGGGTATCCGTTATTCCGCTCCCGGGATTCCCCCCCCCTCGTTCTCCGTCGGGGAGACATTCATCTCTCGCCGAAGGCTCCCTCTCTCGGCATAACTTCGCCCGGTCGGCAAGACCTCTCCTCGACTTAGAATCCTACACCGAGGGCTCCCTCTGCACTACCCTGAGACCCATCATCTTCGGCAAGACATTATGCCTTCGCCAGGACATCGCGACGATATCATTTTCTTTTGGCAAATGCATGACATCCTTCCGCCGCCCGGGTCCCGGGCTTCCTCTCGCCGTTTGGAAAATTATATTGAACCTTGAACGACCTTGACCGTATCGGGCTCCGCCCTCTGGAGCTTTGTCCCATGATCACTGTTTCAAAAAGAAATCCTCCCCAGCCTTCCATCCGTCGGGCTCTGGCTTTCCCATTGCCGCGAACACAAGTTGAGAAATTCTGACGGTTGACGTCGGCTCCAGGCCCGGTCCGCACCTTGATAGTCGGTGGGACATTTGAGTGTCGGCGAGACCTCTCTCCGAGGAGGATTTTCACAACAATTGAAACTTCTGGTCGCCGAGACAAAAGAAGACTCTCACCGAGATGCATAATCCACTTTACCCGCTTCGCTATAGCTTTCAGATGTCAGAGAGACACTATGTCGATCATACAATGTTTCACTGAGGGCACCCACTTATTCACATGTCGCTGTAACAACCCCATTATCATGCCGACAGGGCGACTTCATCATTCCATTTGGTGAGACCCCGAGCACCTCGCCAAGACTACATACCGAAACAAATAAGCTACACTGAGCAGTTATGTTTTGTTTTATTCACTTTCACTAAGACATTTTTGGCTTTCTTACCGACAGAGACCTCATCATGATATTGGCGAGACAAAATGATGTCGGGGAAACCTCATGTAGAGTGCTCTTGTTTCACCGAAAGCTACCCTGAGCTAGCCCTTTGTTCACTGAGAGAAAGCAGATCTCACACCGAAAGCCATCGTTACCTGTTGGTAAGACCTGACCTTTTCGTTAAGACCTCCTGCTGCAAACTCATGCTTGGCCGAAATGAAACCCGAATGTTATTCGGCGGGACACAACAAACCTTATGTCGATAGAATCCAGCATAGTCTCACCGTAAGTATATTCAAAGGAAATCCATGTGTAAGGTTGGTGAGACCGAAGGTCTCTCGCCAAGACCTTACAATGATAGCAATGACCCCCCCCGATATGCATCCCTTACATGCTGGTCGGCATGACAAAACAAAATCGCCATGACAATTGTCGATAACCCAACTCTCGCCGAGGACCCATATGCACAAGTCGGGGAGACAAACTGAGTTCGATAAGACACAGGCCCGACAATGAAACCTCTGCCGATAGGTGAATGCACAAGACTTGTGATCATCGAGACATCAAAGGAGTTATGCCGATGAAACCAGTAGCATGAAAATGTTAGAATAAAACAACATGGGTGTCGGGAAGACAGTCATGGACCTATGCCGATATGGACCCAAACATGAAAAATCCATAACTCGATTGATTCAATGGGGCAATATAGCAAAATATAGATGAAATATGTATACGGTAGAACCAGGTCATCCATGCTCGGCGTCCATCCAACTTCTAGGCTCTGCAATCCGGGAGTCCTTTCCTCATCCGTCGTTTCGAGGGGAAAATCTCGCCCGCCCCTCTGAGCTTCGGGCTCCGCCCTTCCGACTGCCGCAGGACTGAAAACAAAATCTAACGGCGGACCCTCATGCCGGGTCCGGTCTTGCTCTCAGCTGTGGGTGAGACATTCATCTCTCGCCAAGACCTCACCCCGCCGCGGAGACCTTACGCCGACTTGCCTTCCCCTGTGACAGCCAACACTGACGCCGAGCCCAGTTCGCCTCTTGGTGGTCGGCCAGACATTCGGTTGTTGCCAAGACTTCACACCAAAGATCAAGTCCTCCTGCCGACGCGCTTAGTCGGAAAGGAACAAGGTTTTCGCCGAGACCTTTCTCCGAGGTAGACGCTCACACCGATTGGAAGCTGAACGAAGTGGTCGCTTTCCCCCTGCCGGGCCCGAGGCTCCGAACTTCCATCCGGCGATTGCCGTCCCAAATGATGAATGCACCTGGCCACCCTTTGATTTGCCGGACCCCAAACCCCAGAGTTCCGCCTCTGGAATTCCATTTCTGATCTGCCATTCCTAGACAGCCCTCTCCTAACGGCTTTCCGATCTGGTACCTTCGGATGTTCCTAAACTAATCCAAATGAGCCCAATTCGAAATCTGATCTCGACCCACGTGCTTAATCTTGGTCCTTTTCTTTGCGAAACTTTTAAATTATCAAAATTCGACCGAAGAGAATCTGTGGGAGCCCTCCGCCCTATTTTCCTATCCAAAATAGAATTCATGCCAGGGAAGTCCACCCTTCCGGGCCCGGACTATCCCAAAGCCCTCAACCCAGAGACCAGCGATATCGGGAGATAAAGTATCATGTTATGCTTGATGGATTATTTGAAATTGATTTCATCTTTAGGATTACTACTGACATGAATGTTTTCATGATCAATTGCACTCACTACGCTTTTGCTTGCAGAATATATGGAATCAGGTGCGGGACCTTCGGGAGCAGCCGTCGAAAAGAACAAGGGAAAGAATTCAGGCAAGACTCCTTGAGGGAAAGAGGACAAGGACCAAATGAAATACCAATTCCAGGGTGAGCCACTCCACTCAAAGGTTACCACAGATTGGAAGGAGATCACAGATACTAATATCGGCCATGTCGATATTGACGAATTCACGCAAAGGGTCAGGGTCAATCCAACAACCAAGAATGCAAGGCTGATAAGGCAGAGCGGAATAGCAAAGGCAGCTGGCTTCCCTCCATCTCTTGTAGCCCCGGAGCTCGTCATGGCCTGTCGGCAGGCATATCAATCAGATACAAGAATAATTGTCGACAGGGATGGTAACATTATGCCGACATGTCGGCTGAAGAAATCACAGAAACCTTCCATATCCCTACTTTTCAAGAAATGGAAACGCCCACCATTGAAGAATGTCAGGCAGCATGGGATGATAATCTGGCAAGCTGTAAAAGGTCAATAAATCAGCATTGGCTTAAGGAGAAGTGGGGCAGTGTTGCGAAGGTTCCTCACGAACTCTTCCGCAGTGACTTCCACGAAGATTACCACGACTTGGTCACGATGCTAAGCAGGGTGATGGGCCTCCCTACGGCCGCCTTCTTTCAGGAATGGATGGTGTACTTCGTCGAGCAGATCCTTTGGGGGAATGATGATGTTACAACAAAGACCTCATTTGATTAGGGAGGTATAATTAGCAACTGCTTTCATGAGCAGTTCCTCAATGTGAAGAAAAGCTCCAAATTCTATATGACTTCATACCTCGTGTATTCCTTGGTGAACCGGAGGTAATACAACAGTTTATTTATGGCACCCAATCAGGAGTAGGGTCAGAAAATCAAGGTCTATGAAAGATACCCGCAGCTCCAGTATAGAAACTTCAAGGGGGAGTATTGCAGAGTGAATGATGCCTTCATCGGCCATATTATCAGAATGATTGCCAAGGATTTCGAAAGGAGGGTTTCTCACAGTGCTCGGGCATTATTGAAACAATATGCCTTTCTCTTCATCCAATACCCAAGGTTCACATACATTCGTGCCCAGGTCTTCACCGAAAGACCAAACAGGCTACCTCGATACCCCAACGACCGAATCATCTTACTAGAGCTTTCTCGATAGCTCCAACACATACAGGCGATCTTTAGCAACAAACACATAGCAGGAATCTCTTATCCCATGACTCTCGGCCAGGGCATGTATAAGCTACAAACTTCCCAGTGTGTTGGTAACTCCGAGAAAGAACTAAAAGATTACCATTTCTACCTACACACTGCTCGCCCACGGATAGACCCACATGGTCACGTAAGAAAGGCGCTAGGGCCGGGATTCGCTCATCTCCACCACATTGAAGACTTTTGGGGAGATTTCCAAGATGATAAAGAAGTACGTGCAAGGAACTATATGCGAATGACTGCGTAGTTTGTAAGGAAGGCGCAGCCATTCCCCATACCAGACCAGGTCAAGGAAGACGAGGCCACCATAATGCACCCCAGGTACCCTGCGGTTGCCAATTTGCCGCTACCAACAATAGACTAGGGTGAGGAGGAGGTCGATGACCTCGACACCATAACCAAGCCAATCTTGGCCCGTACCAAGGAGTGGGTTGATGAACGAGTGGCCCAATTAAAACAACAAGGGGTGGTCCTAACGTACGAAGGGCTCAAGAGTGAGCCAAGTGCCATAGACGATGCTACCACCACCATTTCAACGGGCGAGACATCCAAGTCTTCCCCAGTTACTAGGTCTAAGAAGAGGAAGGAGACGGAAACAGAGCAGTCTCCTGACCCCAAGGTCTATACAAGGAAGGATCTGGGAGGCTCACCCTCCAAAAGACTTAAGCAGATAGGGGGTACGACAGAACAGCTCTTGACACAAGAAGAAGAAGTAGAAGGTACTGATCAAATCAAGCCTGTCTTGGCTCTTCCTGCCCCGACTGTCGCACCACCTACCTCCCTGGCTATGGTCGCCGCTTCCCCACTAGCGGTGGACATCTTTGTCCATCTTGCCTCTTCGCCCCCGACCGAGCCTGTGATTGTAATTGACTCTTCTTCCCCCTTGACAATGCCTCCTTCCTCTGCTGCCATGTCACCCACTACGTCACTCCCATTACCTATGGTGGCTGCACCAATGCCCGCTCCCACCTTGCCTGAGGCCTTCTCGAAGCACATACAGAATATCCCTTCCGAGCTCTCCCAGATCCTCATGGATCCTACGCTTCAGGCAGCCTTGGCTCAGGTCCTCTCCACTGCCCAACCTTCACAGCCTCCGACAGGGCAGCCTGCCATGGAAGCCACTATGATAATTTCCAAGGAGTGGGAAGAGCGAGAATAAGAGGCCTTAAAGCCCTTTGAGGAGGAGGCCGATGAATATCACGAGCACCCGGAGTATAAACATCGCATTATTGACAGGGTTGCCTACGAGGAGGAGGGAACTAGTTCCTCGGAGAGCAGGGACGAGGAAGATAGCACTGGTGGCAAGGTAATCATGCAAGCCTTTGAAGATGATCTTGAAGAAGAACTGGCCCGGCAGCCAAAGGACACCAAATCAGAGGTAGAAAGGCCGCTCCTTGAAGAAGAAGAACAACAACAAGAAGATAAAACTGAGGGAGAAGCCCAAGCTGTCAAGGGCCTCGAGATCAAACAATTCAAAGAACATGCGCACGAGGTTAAACAAGTTAAAGGAAAGAAAGGGGAGGAAGTGGAAAAGAAAGAAAGTGCCCTACAATAGTCGTTGGCCAAGCCTCCTATTAAGCGCATTGTGTTCATCCAAGACCCCGATGAAGAAGAAAAAGATGTTGCCGAGGAAAAAGAAAAGTCCCCAAAAGATAAGAGAGCAGAAACCTTGGCCTTGACCGAGAGGGGCGAGGGTGACCATGATTCACCTAAGGGCAAATCTATCATATCAGAATGGTTGGAAAAGCAGCTCAAAAGGAAGACCCCTATACTAAAAGACCCAAGGACGAGGCTGGAGGCTAATCTTAGCTTGAGCTCAAGTCACAACAAAGAAGGAGAAGAAGCTTAAGATCTGATCCAAGGTAACGATGGATGCTTCTGGGTCTCGAGTTGTGCAAGTAGCCACGCCTATGGTCGGTTAGGAAGGGATAACTTACAACATCTCCACCATTGACTTGGGGACTGCCACCAGGGAACAAAAGGTAGGGAATCTTGAGGAGTCAGTGGCCACGGTGGTACATTTGATAAGGCAGGACAAGATTTCAAAGGATGAGCTCAAAGCATAGGTGGCTGCTTTAACAGATTACATTCAGCAGTGGTCATCGATGGATGACATGCCTACCACATCCACAACTGCGCCCCAACTGCTGTCCAAAGAGAAAATCGATAAGATGGAGAGAAGAAAGAACTTGGAGAAGACTACAGAGGACTGGTTCCAACGAGTCTTATACGTTGGAAACATGGGAATTGGTTGGGCTATTCAGACAACCAACAAGTTCTTGGACCTGCAACAATCCTTGGAAGGCACCAAGAGGCTATGCACTGACTTCCCTATAGCATACGACTCCACCTTTCCAAAGATCGAGGCCATCCTTCAATTGCCAGAAGCCACGTGGGAAAAGGAGCTTGCGTTTAAGAAGGATGATCACTGGCTGATGGATGTATGGCAGCGGGACTTTGGCAATAGGAAGGAAAGGTTGGAGTAGATAATGAGCAAGGTGGATCCGGATATAGAATGGATAAAGGAAATCAGGGCAGAATGCGCTCGTTATCTCAAGATGATGATAGAATATGATATGCCCGTAGTGCAGATGGATCCAGAAAAGGTGAAGCCCTACTTCCAGAAGAAAATGGAGGACAGGATGTCTAACGAAATAACAATGGAATTTATGAGTTTTGCTACCCATGCATTCGACCAATCAGAGCTATTCAGAGAACAGGGCACAAAGTATGATGAAGACTGGAAAAGGCTAGAGGATAACGCAAAGGAGTGGAGCTACCAAGTGCTAAGGTATGAGATTATTGAAGTGGACAAGCTCTGGGCGGTCATCCTCAAGTTCATAGAATATGCAGCATCCTAGAAGCAGGAGGACAACCCTGTTGATGATAAAGAGCTCCCTAAAGAGTAGCTACAGTAAAACAACAATCAACTAAAAGACGAAGTGCTACAGTGTCGTCACTAGAGGACAAAATAGGGAAAATGACAAAATGTAATTCTAAATTGTGATATATTGGGGGTAGGTGAAACCCTATTTTGTAATGAATCTTAGCCACACAATGAGAATTAATCTTGTCCATTCATTTGACTTTTTGGTCACTATAAATAGGGCTCTCCTCTCATTTGCAAAGGGGGTTGAGTTGTTGTAAATACATGCTGCAAAAATTTATAAGGAAAAGACATTGACTTGGTGCATTTTATGAGTTTCTCACATGTTGCTTGATTCAATCTCCATTGTTAGATGTTTAACTTAGGTTTTATTGCTGTTCTAGTTAACTGTTTTCTTGCTTTGGTAGATTTTAGGAATGCTGTCCTGTGATCATGAAAATTCTTGTTGTGTAGATGACTTCTTAGTCCATACTTTTTGCTGTCTGCTGATGGTAGATAGCTGTGTAAAGTTAGTCTGGGCTTGAATTCAAAGCTGCTCCAAAACTTTTATCTTTGTTCATGCATGTACATGGTGAATGAAAGACGAAACATTTGCAGACCTTAGAAGATAGCACAAATTCCATGAGACTGTGAGATCTCTGGTTAAGTGGAATATTGTTTCCAAGAAGCTGTCCATTGCAAGAACTCCATCATCACTGTTCACAATTAGTTGCAGATCCAGGAACCTCCTCTCTTCCTTGTCCTTTTTCATTTTATTTAATGAGTAACCTATGTTAAGGTTCATTGCACATTGTAAAGCTAAATCCAATGGCAAAATGGAGTTCAAGACTGTTGTTTGAACCTACAACAAATGCATAACAATTCTTCCATCTTAAGAACTCCATTTCAAGATCCAACTTCCCCACTTTGTAACCCATCCGTAAGTCCGCCTGGTGATTCCAACAAATCACATCAAACAACTAAGATATTCCAAGCACTGTCAAGACCTAACATTAGAGACCTTGGGATAGTGTTCTGCAATCTGATTGTGGAAGATTGTATTTCAAGAGAGGTAGTGCATCTACGCACTGCCTGTGTTGAGAGGTGCATAAAAAACACATCAACAGAATTTTGTCAAAGGTTGATTGATAGATTTGAACAAAAGATTAAAGATGAGCAGGAAGTTATAAAATAATTCATAGCAAGAGAGTCTAATGCAGTGAATTCTATGAAGAATGATGAATGTGTGATAAAGTTTGAGGATGAATCCTTGGATATGTGTGCAACAATGGAGGATAAGGTTGTGCATGAAGAACAAGATAAATTGTTAACCTTGAATCCTAGTTTGGATTCATCTAATGATCATTCCAAGCCCAATGCCTACCTTGATGTTTCTAGTGGAGCGGATATTAATGATGAGCTCTTTGATGCACTTCTAGATGATGGAAATGGAGGAATAAAAGGTGATGATAGCTCCAAATTAGTTTTTGATGATCACTCATCTTATTTCATTGATGATATTTCAAGTGGCTTTGGGTTTGGCTTCCAAACCAAGCCTATGGAGAAAGATGTTAATGAAGATTTCAGTCCTAGAAATATTGAGAATGACTCTTTCAAAGAGGCAACCACTCATGAGGAGCACAACGAATACTTATACCTTGATTGAAGCAATCAACCCTCCTTCACATTGGATCCAAGTGTGTTAGCACAAAGTGTGATGAGGATCCACCTTGGGATGAGTTTTCCTTTCATTCCAATGCTAATCTCAATCCATCATGCATAGAGGATGGTATTGAGGGAGCTAATGTTGAAAGGTATGTTAATCACAAACCTAATTTATTTTTACTTGATGCTAATTTTGAGCAAAGACATAGGAGATTTGATTTTGAGCAAAGATATAGCAGCCTTGATTTTGGGAAAAAACATGGAATCCTTGATTATTAGCTAAGACACAATAGCATTGTTTATTTGGATCCTCAACCCAGTCCTACACATTTTCATCAAGTTGGAAAAGAAGAGTTTTATGAGGTTTGGGACAACCATGGTGTTGTGGGTGACATGCACAAAGAAGGTTTTAATTTATGCATGCTTTATAATTTGTAAAAACTTGGCATGCATAAGGGAAGTTTTAGGAAACATTTTTGGGTGTCCACTAAAAATGAAGTGCAAGTTTTATTTAGATTCTAGATAGTACACATATGCATGTAGAAAGGATCATTCAAAATGCACCAAGGGATCAAAATGAGCTCAATGTTTCCTATGTTGATTTGTAAACAATATAGACACCTTGGAAGAAATCAAATTAGCTTATTTTCACATGTTACATTGTAGAGATAGGGCTACCAAGTTTACAGCTCAAACCTTGTTCATGACTGAACAATTAAGGGGAGAAATTTTTGAGCTTACTAATAAGCTTAAATCTACAAAGCTTACTTTGAAGAGTGTCCAAGAGGCACTTCTAGAAGAAAGCAATCGACTCCATGAGACTCAACAATTTAGGGAAAGGACCAAGGAGGATGAACAAGTATTGGAGGAGTTAGATGGTATCCAGGAGAAGCATGACCTGACACATTTAGATAGTAGGAGTTTGGACCAGCAAGAGGATGGATCTAATCTTCAACTTGTTATTGATACTTTATTTGAGATATATGCTAATTTAACTCATGATAATCTTTTGATTGAGTTGGGCGATGAAGGTCTAATCGATTGCAGTGATGACATTGGAATTGATTGCAAGATTCAAGACCCAGGTGTCATTTCTTACCATGAGATGTTGTCTGAATATTGGAGTAGTGGGTCAGCCTCCAATGTTAGTACTGTTGTCCACTTTTAGATCAGCTTGTACATGACTTTAGATCCTGATCCACAATTGAGTTGGATGGACTTTTCAACCCAATAGCTAAATTTTTTTTGGATGAGTTTGGATGGTAGAGGTAATTTGACCATAGGAGATGATCCTATTGCTACTTCCATACTCATCTCTCCTAAGTTTTCATTTGGATTTCAAATTGGTCATTACTGCCCTTATATCTTTTTGTTTTTTATAGAAACACACTTTCATGAGCAAATTATTGTTGAGAATTGGTAGAATTTTGGGCAGTTGGTTATAAGTATTCTCCTGGACATAATCCATTCTTTTAATGTTTCCACTTTGGTGAGAAACGGTCTTTGGAGTTACTTTGTAGAGATGACATGCATAATTACAGATGATAGTTTAACTATTGCAATTGTTTGGTTGATTTGGTATGCCCGAGGCCTTCCATTTAACACCCGGAGGTTAAGTTTTGATGCTATGATTCAAAATGGTGAAAACTATATAGGAGTGAATTTGCACCCCTTGGGAAAATTCCCCTTTCACTATCCTCACCTTAGAAAATCAAATCCGAAGGTGAAATTCCACATCACCCACATGCCTTCCATCCACCTAGTGTTTTTCCTATGTGTTGGTGAAAGAATTGTTGTTCGGGGATGAACGCGTGGCGTGTGAACATCTGCATGGCACGCTGTTGTCCCTAATGGATTCCTGCATCTAAAGTTGGCAAAGGCGTTACACATCCGATTGGGGTCAAATTGTAACGTCCCTCTTCGACCAACCAACCCGAAAATGGCTTATTTCTTCTCATCCCACCTTCAAAAACATTCATTCTCCCTTCACTTCATCTTCCAGGCATTCACATCTGATCTCTCAAGAAAATTCTCATTCACTCTAGCATTCTAGCACTTCATTTGTGAGCATTGTAGTAGTATTGGCACTCCATCAACTCTACATTGCAAGTGTGATGCAGCCATAGAATTTGTGGGCTTGGAGTCTTGTGAGACCTCCATTCATCACTGTTGGGACTATGGTGACTTTTCCAAGTCCATACCTTGCATTCTCCCTCCATTGGCTAGTGATATTTTGGTTGGAGGTGGTAACGCTTCACTCCTCTGCTTTGTGATTTGATAGAGTAGCATAGTATTGTTTTGTAGTGTTCATTACAATCTTTCTTTCTTTCTACTTTCTTTATGACATATTCTACTCTATTGCTTTATGGTTTTCCATGGAGGTGGAAACACCAAAGAGGGGGTCTGACTGAGGCAGGCCCCTATATAGCCCAAACAATTTTCCCCTTCTTGCTTGTGTGTAGGTGGACGTGTGCATGGATCTAGCTAGCAAATCGATGCTTTTGTGAGATCTTCTTCATCACCCTAGCCTTTATTTACTTGCTTTATCATCTTCGTCTTTATTTTTTGTACTTTCTCATTCTATTTTTCTCGTCAAAATCAACTAGCTAGGTCGTCAATAGGTTTTTAGGTATTTTTTACTGTACTGTGTTTTTTGGTCGTACGAACGCCAGCACACCAAAGAGATGCTAACACGTTGCACTATTGTCCCACAACCGTGTTGTCGTCCTCAGACAGAGAGTTGTTTGAGGTACAATACCGACTCAAAACCATCTCACCTAGCCTGAAACTGAAGTTCGGGTCTATAAAGTGACATAAGTACTATATAGTGCTCTTCATTCTCGATCCTCACCCAAATACATCCTTTAGAGTGAGGTAAGTTAGGGAAGCCCTACGCTCTTAGCTCTTCGTGGCCTGGAACCTTGACGTGGTTGGTCCCCCTCTCTTACAACAACAAAAACATTTCTTCTTTGAAGGATTTCATAAACATGCTTGTGTCTAACTTGCTCCATATTTGTGGAAATGATGTTAGACACACAGGACAACTGAGAGGATCGGGTGAATCAATTGTACACTAAAACCTTAAACCCTCATTAACTATCAAACCCTTATTATCATCAGTAGAATGTAAATAAATGAAACATAAACACATTCAACACCATACACAAGAGAACACCTAATTTACGTGGAAAGCCCTAATTAGGGAAAAACCACGATGAGGATTAGCTCACATATATATGAATAGAAACACTGAATACAATAGGCTCACTGCTAGAAGGGCTCACTACCCAAAAGAGAATAATGAATCACTGCTCAAAGGACTCACTGTCCATAAGAAAGAGAAATAGAAGAATTTACTATTATAGAGAGATTCATTATCTCAAAGCAATAGGAAAAATCCACCACTACAACTCTGCACCATACGCAACCTTTGTCTCACTACCTCCAGCAACTTTAGGCACACTGAAAATGTACACACCTTCTACTCACTGCATCTAATAGCCTTAGGCATTTAAGCTCACACTCAAATCACCACACTTGATCACATTTGCATCATACAAAACTCGCACATCTTCCACACACATCTCCAATAATTAACCTTGCTTATATATCCTCCACAACCTCAAAAACTTTCTCCATGTCGACCTCAATGAAACATATACACCTCAAATATGCAAACACTAAATAGGTTAGCACCAAACACATATGTGGTGGAAATAAGTGAAGGCATACCACACTAAGGGTTAACTAGGACCTAAATCTACATTGACACACTTTGCCACACTTCCACAAACAACAAACAACCTCCATAATTAGAGCTAGCACACAAGGTTGGCCAAACCTACACTAACACTAACAAGTGACCACATGCATGCCTTTCTAGGTCCAAAAATACCATGCAGACCACATAAAAACATTCCACAACATCCAAGAATATTCCAACACCATTAGAATATTCAACAATACTATCGCAACCACCTAAAACTAAAGAACACTTTCATTTTGTGCAACCAACCACACTACCATAGACATACATCTCACTCACCAACCTTGTGAAACAACTAAACACCAAATATTCTAGGGAAAGGTAGATATAAACAATCTAAGCATGTTCCCAAATTTGCAAGACAAGAAACCTCAATGCAGAGAAATGCAAAGCAATCTCATTTCTCCTAGACAACCTTCTTCACAAGCAACATACTATCAAACACAACTTCCACTACCACACGATCTAGAACCTGAAACTCTGGATATAGTACCTTTCAACACCTCTGATCATCACATACAAACTGTACAAGCATATCTTCAACCATGAATAAATGTGGAGCACAACACTGAACACACTTTGTCACATTGCACACTCTTTTATTCAAATTTTCTCAAAAGCACTTGGAAACCAAGTGAACCAATTGCATGAACAACACCACAAACACTTTCTCAACATATCTACAACATCTTCAACACCTACTCAATACCAAAAACACTTCTCAACATAACCACACTAGAGGTTGACATCAAATCATAACACTAATGCTAACATAGTACAACAATCTCCAAGAATCTCCATGACCATACTGGAGGTTGAAATCAATGACAACACCAACAAATATCCAACAATCTCCCCCTTTCTCATTGATAGCAACACTAGCTCTAAAAACCATTGATCAACAGAAGCAACTTTGCAACTCCAACACTCAAACATATCTCCCCTTTACTTCAATCTCTCCCCCTAACTAGGACATTCCTTACACTTCTACCACTTTCTCAAACTTCACTCTCTCTTTCCCTTTCCTTCATTTTTCTCCCTCTTGAGGAGTCTTTCAAACTTTAATCTCTCTCCCCCTTTGACATCAATGGTAAAGGGCAACAATCTCTCTCTTTGACATCACTTGAAAGCTTCACTTTAGGCAACACCAACACACTACATTCTCTTTATTTCTCTCTCTCTCCACTTAATCCTCCTTAGGGGTACAATATGTTCTCCTCTTGATTGCACCAATTAAAACTCACCATTACCTACTCCCCTTGAGAGGTAGCCTTCATCAATCCATGACCAAAAATGTATCTTGAAATGCTCGCTGGACGGATGCACCCTCTTATGGATCTAATTGAAAGGAGGGGTAATAACCCCTAACTTTTGTCAAAGATACTCAAATGTGTCTTTTGGAAGAGCCCTTGTGAAAATGTTTGCAACTAGATCCTTTGTAGACACATACTCCAGCTTCACCTCATTCTCTATGACTTTCTCTCTTAGAAAGTGATACTAGATAGAGATATGTTTTGTCCTTGAATGTATTACCAAGTTTTTTGAAATATTGATAGCACTTATATTATCACACAAGATATAAAATAGTTCATCATATGACACTCTGATATCCTTCAATGTTTGCTTCATCCATAACACCTATGTACAACATGATGTTGTTGTAATATATTATGCTTTTGCAATAGATAATAACATTGAATCTTGCTTCTTACTCAACCCAGAAACCAACTTGCTTCCAAGAAAGAAAGCACCTCCACTTGTATTTCTCCTATCATCTATACAACCTACCCAATCTGTATCTGTATAAGCACTCAAGAGAAATCAATATCCCTAGGATACCATTGACCAAAATTCAGAGTGTCAAGTATCTTAACATCCTTTTGACTGCTGCCACATGTGATTCGCTAGGATCTTCTTGAAATCTTGTCACAAGACAAATTGCATGCATGATATCTAGTATAGTAGTCGTAGGATATAGTAGTCCACCAATCATTGATTTACACTTACTTTGATTTGTCTTAGGAGATTCATCATTTTTTCTCAATTTGCAACAAATAATCATGGGAGTACACACTGGTTTAGAATCCTCCACTCACAACTTATTCAACATTTCCTTGACATACTTTGACTATGAAATAAAAATGTCTTTTTCTGATTGATAGATTTGTAACATAAGGAAGAAATTCATCTCCCCAAACATTGACATCTCAAACTTTTTTTGCATCTACTTTGCAAATACCTTACACATACCTTCATTTCCTTAAAATATTATGTCATCAACATACACAACCATAATCAAGATCTAATCTCCCTCAACCTTGAAGTAAATATTTCTATCTAAGTACCCTTTTTGAATCCTTGTTGTAACAAGTATCTATCTAATCTAGCATACCAAGCTATAGGATCTTGTTTGAGTCCATACAATGTCTTTTTTAATCTACAAACCATATCAACATCTTCTAATAATGAAAAACCTTTGGTTGTTCAATGTAAACTTCTTCTTCTCACTCACTATTCAAGAAGGCGGACTTGACATGCATCTAATACACCTTGAAGTTTTTGCATTGTAAAATCCAAAAACATTCTAATGGTTTCCATTATTGCCACCAAAGCAAAAGTCTCTTCAAAATATATTCCTTCCACTTGTGAGTAGACCTTACACACAAGCCTAGCCTTGTTTCTAACAACCTTTCCATCCTCATTCAGTTGGTTCCTGAAAAACCATTAATTCCTATCATATTCTTGTTTGTTGTTCTTGGGACTTGATGAGTCTATTTAATACTCCATTCCTGATGTTTTTATGCATGCTTTCATACATTATCAGACAATCCTTTCAAACATATTCCTATGCTATGCTATCTTTTTATGCTTATTATACAACCTTCGACCTAAATTATAGTAATGGAAATATAGTTATGATATAGTAGCATTGCATGATTTATATGTGGATATGTATTAAATTTTGGTTGCAATTCTATGTTTAATCATGAAAGTTAGATTTGTGTATATGTTTTTTGGATTAACCACTTGCAGCCCAAGTAGACACTGTAGCCTACAACAATTGGAAGTTGTAGCCCACAACTAAAGGAGGACTTGGACAGGGAAACAAGGAAAGTGCTAGAACAAGCTTAGTGTAATAACTAACATGTGGAGACACTTGATGGAGTTAGTCATGCATCATTATGATAGTTAATAAGGTGCCAAAGAATAATTCCTTTATTAATAGGATTCTAGATAATTAATTGTGTGTTCCACATGCAAATCTATTTTACAAAGTTTTAATCCTATTTGAACTCTTGTTTCTTTTTAGTTGCAGTTTGAATAATTCAATCTTGATTACATACTCTGATATCTAGGGAGTTGTAGTTAATGATTTCAGTTAGGAGTTGTGTTTAGAATAAACTCCCCCATGCTTGTATATAGTTGGTGGTTGAGTCTTTTGATAGTTATTTGGTTAAGGATTTTGTTATCAATTACTTTTTAGTTTTCAGTTGTAACTACAAACATGTTGATTGTTTAGAAATGGTTTTCTTTTTCTTTTTTTAGGTAAAAGGAATGGAGGCCTATATATATTATATATTATATATAAGAGAGGATTACATTGTTAACAACAAAAAAGCCAAATTTTTAGATAAATTCTGAAGCATCATACTAACATATGCTAATTTCTATCTACAACACATAATTATACTACCTATCAGTATTACATTACAGTTTCAAAATATATAGATGTCTTTGCATATAACTACAAAATTCTCCATGATTCTTCTATATCAGAACTTCGAACTAAATTGAGGAAGCATTTTAAAACATTCACTATAAGCCAAAAAACTGATAATTTGCAAAATACAAGCAATTATTCTTCCATACGATCCTCCCCATGAACCGAGTTCTCATCTTGACCTTCAGTTGTCTCCACCAAACACCATTCCTTAGCAAAGAAATCTAACCCAAAATGAGGCACATATTGTTCTCCAACCCTGGCCACTACTACATATTGTTCTCCAATTGAGAAGCCAACAACATTTCCCACTCGAGCAACATTTTCAACTGGTGTTGGCTTTATCTGGTGTTTTCTTGAATACAATATTTGAGCAATATTTTATGTGATTTTTCAGAATATGTCATGAATGAAGTTCAAGTTCATATGGATGCATATAATTTGAGATTTATATTTTGTTTTAGTTAAGTGAAGACAACCACTTAAGCAGGCCACTCAAGGTAATTGTTCTTCACTACATTTATAGTTGTTTTATTTTTGTTAGTAGTTATTTTTTTTATCATTACTTCATAAATTGTATGTAAGTTAGAATAGATTTTGACATTTTGATTATCAGTAATAATTGTTCATGTGCATGAATGCATTCAATGATGCGTAGTACTCCTGAGGATAGATTAAGTTCAATTATCAATTGTGAATAGTTCTGGGTCAATTTCAGTAATTCTTTGTTAATGGTAATTCAGTTACAGATTATGTTGTAGGCACCCGTAGCCATTAGCACTAGTTTACTTCTTTCACTCTCATATTTTTCTGTGATTTTCCAACAAGTAAAATACGTTCAATAAAATAGCCTAGGTAACCCTAGGTCTTTGAAGGCACATATAGTGCATTACCATCACAAGTTTACAAACCTTGGTTGACAATTTAATGAATTCTTTACAATATTGAGTGGACTGTTCAACTAATTATTCCTCTAAATTGTGTGGTTTCTACCAAGTTTAAAAGACACTAGTTTAGAATCTGCGTTTTTGGCATCATTTTCAAAGATGGTGCTACCTTCATAGACTTGATTTTCTGATCTTTCATAGTTTACACTTTGTTTTCATCATTAGGACTGTTAGATTTAATCTTTTTCAACATCACAAAAAGTTACACAAACATTGTGCAGGATTGCTACTATACAAAGCCATATTTATTGTATGTGGAGGTATAAAGACTCTTTGGGAAGATTCCTCCCCTCTACACACCAAGAAGTCATACCAGAAATTGGTGACTCCACTACTCAGAGTGAGGGTAATATTGAAGAAGAAATTTCCCTATCACCAACATCTAGCACACTAATAGAGGGGATGTACTGAACCATGGGTGATGCATTGGGGGATGATCCAAAACATGTGACCTTTGAGTTTCCAATCACCCACCAAGAAAGGGCTACTATCCTGAAGAATATCCCTCGTTCAACATTACCAGTCTTTTATGGGTTGGTGACTATAGATCTAGACATATTTTGTTTGAATTTGATGTCCTATGCAAGAGATATGACTATACCTCTGATGCTCATAGGCTCAAGCTCTTCCCTTCCACTCTAAGCACTAAGATGGTTTATGGGATTAGGAAAGGATGTTATTGCAAATTGGGATACAATGAAAACAATGTTCTTGGAAAAGTACCAAGACTATTGCAAAGGACTTGATAGGAGGAGAGATGAAATTTTTAGAACGTCACAAAAGGAGGCTGAGCCATTAGAAGACTATGTGGAGATATTTCATTTGGCTTTGAAGAAAAACCCATAGAACAAGCTATCAGAAGAATCCCTCAAGTTAGTATTTTTTAGGGGAGTTAATGAGAACTGTATAGATGCCATCAATCTTATTGGGCAAGGGGATATCTCTCAAATACCATTTGAAGACATCTACAAGGTTTGCAGAAATTACTCCAGGACCTTCACTAAGAATCCAAGAGGAGAGAGGACATCCACCATTGGCAAATCATCCATTGGGGTTTCATAGATAGAGTTAAGTAATTTGTTGTCCAACATGAAGGAAGACATTATCAATCATCTTGCCACTTAGTTGGACACACTCCATATAAAGAAGAAGTAAGAGGAAGCTGAAGCAATGCTCACTAAATATTGCCCCAGTTTTAGACAAAGGAAAGCAAACTGTAAATGCAAGAGGGTGGCTAGTATTCAACAAGATAAAATAAAGAAACCTAATTTTCAGCCACTTGAAGGAGAGGATGGACAACTATTTTACGTAGCTCAAAGAAGGCCATGACAACAAAGACAAGGTATGCCATAGGACCCTCTTAACTTCAATTCATCCTTTCCCATTGGAAATCAGAACTTTTTTGCTTGGAATTCCTAGTCCCGGTCAAACAACCAAAACCAATGGAAAAACCCTCAATAGTGGCAATAATCTCAATAAAATTGGAACCAACAACAACCAAATCTTTGGTCACAAAAAAATTTCCAAGGTTCCAATTACAATCCTCAATGGCCAACACAGTAAAACCAAAGGCAACCACAATGGCAAAAAGGTCTGCAGTGGCAACAACAAAACAAGAATTATCAGTAGCCTATTCTTCCTCCTCAACCACAACAACAAGCCATTATGCCTCCATCAAATCCTACATCCTAGCCACCAAGAGCACTACAATTACCTTCCCAACCTGCACCTAAACCTAACAACAAGCCTATCCAACAGGCTTATACTAGCAAGGCTATGCAATACCCCACCTATGGGGTAGAAGTGAGTGATGTCCACCTTAGGTCAAGGAAATAACTAGCTCGACCTTCATCCCCTCAAATCACTGAGATGGAGGATGAGGAACCTACAATTGAAGCCTTAGAAAAATCACCTCTAGAACCTGAGTCAAATTAAGTACACTAGACTACCTTAAGTCTAAATCCTCCCTTCCCTAAATTCTTAGCCATTCAAAAACATCACACCTAAGATGAGATAGACCTACTAGGTCAACTTAAGTATGCAAGCATTAAGATACCCCTCATCCGAGCTATTAAGGACATTCCAATTTATACAAAGACTATGAGGGACCTATGTCTTAAGAAACCAAGGAGGAAAAGGAAGGATCCTCAAACAGTTCATGTCCTAGGAAACCTTGTTGATATCAGGTTAGAGAACATAACTGTCTCTAAATACACAGACCCTTGTAGTATAGTAGTTGATGTTAAGATTAATAGGACCCTTATCAAGAACACCTTGATAGACTTAGGGGCAACAATCAATATCATGACTAAAGAAACAATGCAATTACTTCAGTTAGCCAACCTTAGACCTACACCAACTATTTTACAGTTGGCTGATAGGTCAATAGTCAAGCCTGAAGGAATCATTGAGGATTTAGTTATTGCATTAGATTCTTGGGAATACCCTACATACTTTATAGTATTGCATCCAAAGGTCAACCTTGCAGGCTATCCACTCATCCTAGGAAGACCATGGTTAGCTACAAATAATGCATTCATAGGCTGTAGGTCTAGAAATATGATAATATCTAATGGGACCATGACCAAGAAATTGGTCCTTTATCCTCCAACCCAACCTCATGCTAATCTTGAGCAAACCATTTGGCCTGTTTTGGATGAGGAAGGCCACTATTCCCTATAGAATTTGATGACAATAGAATGCAACCCTTTATTGGATGATCAGGATGAAGATGATTTGATTACTCACATAATACATAATTACTGCAATAGGAGCCCGCAACAATAGGACTATCTCATTTTTACAACACCCCTTGCAAATTATTATACCTACCAACTCCTCAGAAGAAATATCTCAGATCTTCCATTCCTTACTGCCACAACAGTGTGTACCAATCATTCCTAGTTTTGACCTCTCATGAATGCAAGAATCATCCAAAGATCTAGAAGTCGTGCCAAGAAATTTTTTGAAGATAAACAATGCATTGGATGAAGAACAACAAAATTTCCTAACTACTATACTGAAGGCACACACAACAACCTTTGTATGGGACTACCATGATATGAAGGGTATAGATCTTGACTTATGTATGCATAGGATCTATATAAATGATGGTTATAGGTCCATTAGATAGCCTCAAATATGAGTGAACCCTACCTTGAGAGAAATTGTTAAAGTTGAACTTCAAAATCTCCTTGATGCAGGCTTCATTTATCCTATATTTGACAGTGAATGGGTATCACCTTTAGTCATTGTTCCCAAGAAAGGTGGAAAATGGAGGGTATGTGTAGATTATAGAGAACTGAACACAACCACTAGGAAGGACCACTTTCCATTGCCCTTTATAGATCAAGTGCTTGACTCTTTAGCAGGGAAGAAGTAATTTTCATTCCTAGATGATTTTAGTGGTTAAAATCAAATAAAAATTGCTCCAGAGGACCAGGAAAAAACAACATTCACATGTCCTTGGGGTACTTATGCCTACTCTATTCTACCCTTTGGTTTATGCAATGCCCCAACTACTTTCCAGAGGGCGATGCTCAACATCTTTTATGATTATGCTCATGACTGTATGGAGATATATATGGATGATTTCACCACATATGGGGAAACTTATGAGGAAGCCCTTAGCAACCTGGAATTTTTTTTTAAAGAGATGTAAAGAACATAATTTGTCCCTCAGTAATGAGAAGTTCTTTATGATGATGACTTGGGGAATTGTTTTAGGGCATTTCATATTCAGTGTAGGGATCCAAGTTGATCCACATAGGATAGAGATCATTTCTATATTACCTGCTCCATAGAGGAAGAGAGATGTTAGAAGCTTCCTTGGCCATGCAGACTATTATAGGAGGTTCATTAAAGACTTCAGTAAGATTTTTGCATCATTGTTTGTTTTTCTGACTAAAGACATTGAATTTGATTTGACATTAGAGTGCCAACATTGCTTTGAAGAACTGAAGAAAGCCTTAACCCAAGCACCTATTTTGAGGGGGCCAAATTGGACCTTACCCTTCCAAATACATACTGATGCTTTAGATTTTGCTATTGGAGCAGTTTTGGATCATAAAGAAGGTAACAAAGAATATTCTATTTATTACATTAGCAAGAATCTATAGGGAGAAGAGCTAAATTATACTGTTACAGGGAAGGAAATGCTAGTAGTAGTGTATGCCATAAATAAATTTAGACATTACATTATTGGTTATGCAATTTTTGTTCACACAGACCATACAACTATCAGATATTTAATGAACAAGCCTGTAGTAGGGGGTAGACTAGCCAGATGGTTTCTCCTCCTATAGGAGTTTGATATCACAATAGTGGACAAGCCTAGAAAAAGATACTGAAGTAGCATATTTTCTATCAATATTACCAACATAATTAGCATAAGGGGTAGTGGATGACTCATTTCCAGATGAGCACTTGGTTGCTCTTAATATACATATACCCTGGTATGCTGACATTGCAAACTATTTAGTGATAGAGCAGATTCCACCACACTTTTCTCCAAGGGAAAAGAGATAGTTGGTACATAGGTCTTTTCCATATTCTTAGATATCTAGTTACCTTTTCTACACTGGCCTAGACAATATCATGAGAAGGTGCATAAGGGAAGATGAAATATTTGTTATCATGAAGGATTTCCATGATGAACCATGTGGGGGTCACTTTGCAACAAAAAGAACAACATTCAAAATCCTCACAATTGGTTACTACTGGCCATCTTTACACAAAGATTCTATCAAGTATACAAGAAGTTGTGATAGGTGCCAAAGAATGGATAAGCCAACAAGAAGTGATGAAATTCCATTATGGCCTCAATTAACATTAGCTCCCTTTAACAATTGGGGTTTAGACTTTATTGGAACAATTTGACCTACTTCTAACAACAAGGAGTACATTCGGGTTTACACTAATTATCTTACTAAGTGGGTAGAAGTGAAGGAATTATAGTTTTCTAGAGATGTCAATGTGGCTAAATTCTTGTATGAGGACATTTTTACTAGGTATGGAGTACCTAGGGAGATAGTGATTGATTAGGGTCCATAATTTACTTCAGAGCTCATTACCAAACTAGTTGAGGAATATGAAATTAGGCACAAAAATTCAACACCTTATCACCCTCGGGCCAATGGTCGGGTGAAGGTTATCAATAGAGATTTATTGAGAGTATTCTAACCAAGACAATGCAATTACACAAAAATATTGGATTACTAGATTACCGGAAGCAGTATGGGCATATTGAACAACATGGAAAACAACAACTGGTTTCACACCCTATTAACTAGTATATGGAAAAACAATAGTCCCCCCAATAGAGCTTGAGTATAAGACATTAAGAACAGTAGTGGAGTTGGACATGGATCTCATAGTAGCTCAAAAGGAAAGGTTACACCACTTAAATGGGTTGGATGAAATCTGGATGGAGGCAATCCATTATACTGAGATAGTACAAAAGTAGAGGACAAAGTGGCATGACCAATATCTTAAGACAAAGTAATTTAATGTAGGAGAATAGGCCTTATTATATGATCCAAGATACAAGGATTTCAAGGGGAAACTTCAATCTAGGTGGTTGGGAACTTATGAGATTACCCAAGTCTTTCCTAATGGAGCAGTGAAGTTGCACACTATAGATGAGTAAGGTTCTATCTCTTGGTCAATGGCCATAAGTTGAAACTTTACGAGAAACCAGTACAAAAGGAAGATTTCATTCTTTCTCTCTTTCAACAATATGGTCCTCAAAGTGATCCAAATTCAGGTTCAAAAACATAGAATGATGACTTAGTAGCAGCAGATATACCAAGTTCTTCAGGTGACTTAGTGATTGAGCTACACAACTCAATCCCTGAGATCACTCAAGTTTAATTTCTTATTCCACCTCACATGCACACACAACATAGTTAAAATTATGTACATACTTTTTCCAAGGGGACCTGTCTTATATATATAACTGTCAACATTCAATAAGGGCCCTATTGCAGTAGGGACCTGTAGCACAACATCTATCATAATTCAAATGGAACCTAATGTCAAAGGTACCCGCAGCGTCGTCTAGTAGGAAATTTCAAAAAATGACACCACATTAATTGCAGTTTGCACCTTTTTCACCTCATTTTCCTCACACATACAATATTTTTCTTATCATAATAAGTACTCGCAACATGCTTATCTTATTTCATACTGCCAATTCAAATTTTAAGCATTTGAACTGTCACATCACTAACCATCATCCATCTATTCCATTTCATTACAACACACCCATCACCTCATAATTCACCTGCAATTACTTCTTATCGCATCAAATCATCATGTGAATACATTTTATTCAACTCACATGCGACATTCAGTTAATCACCTCTGATAGGTACACAAAGTACATTACCATAATTTTCATGGATTTCTTAATGCTTTCATTATGTATTTCCATATTAAATTAAGCATGTGATATATTCATTACATTTATTTCCATTCTCTATAATCATACCTTTTCCTATCATGAGTTGAAGTGAGGTCACTTCAAACCTTAATTTGGGGGGAGGGTACAATATCAACCCATTTTTTAATTTTTTTTGCCACCTAAAACCAAATGCAAACAAATAGACATGACATGCAAACCCTTTTTGTCTTAAATTGCATATACCTTTTGTTGTAAATTCAATTGCCAATTTCCTAAAATCTGTGATCTTGAGCTAAGTTGAACCGAGAACCCATTTTTAAGCTCAATTAAGCTGATGCGAAGAAGAAGGGAAGTTGCAGTTACAATATAGTTGTAGTGAGAAGTGCATGAGAAAATAGCAGAGTAAGAGAAGGGTTTGAGGGTGGTGAAGTGAAAATTGAGCTAAATTTCTAAGCGTAGAACATTGAGCAGAGGAAAAAAGATTCACCAATGGGAGGTGATGTTATTAGGAGAGAGTCGTCGACACACAAGAAAATATTAGAAGATGCAATGGCATTTCCTATCTTAACAAAATTTGGTTGGCTAGATTACTTTCTAAAGCTGACAGAATTTGATAATGACATAACAAGGAGATTTGTAGCCACATTGGAGCATGATGAAGCAATGGTAAAAGGGTTGCCAATAGATGCATATGAAGTAGCAATAGCACAAGTATATGGTTTGCCTAGGACTTGAGCAGAGTTTCCAGTTTGAGCAGATGTAGTGGCTACAAGAGAAGAATTATGTGAGCGAGGAGAAAATTTGGATTCATCATCCCAAGGTACAAAAAGACTTTCTCTTCCATGGATTTGGGCCAATTGTGCTTCCTATGTTATTAGATATCTTACTTGTGATGGTAGTCAAAATCTTCTATATACTGTACACTTCAAATTAATTATTCATCTTTGCCATAATAGAATAGTAAATGTGCCCACTTTCCTCTATAATATGTTGAAAAAGATGGCATCTGAATACTAGAGGAAACATAGTGACACAAATTTATCACATCACTGTTTAATATCCCTATTAGCAAAAAGGAGCTTGAGAATTCAATATCCCCAGATCTCCTGGGAAGACTTTGTGAGTTGTCAAGATATTAACAGTCTACTTGAGGCACCTATAGTACTTGAAACTCTAGAGCCTCAAGTTGAACCTACAAGAGGAAGTTCTCCTATCTCACCCATGGCTTCACCTACCCATAGCCAAGGTGAGCCTGAGGAGCACAATGTTCCAGATTCTAGGTCACCAATAGTAGAATAAATTCCATCTTCCTCAAAACCACCTAAATCCAACAAAAGAAGAGGTAGTACATCCACACATTCTAAAAAAGAGAAGAAAAAGAAGAATATTCAAAAGGAGAAACCTACACCTAGGTGTTCAGGTCGATTGAATAAGCAAGGTGTTATGAGGGGGAGTGTGCAAACACCAAAAGAAGAGATAAAGAGCAATGAACAACAGGAAGAAGATGTGATGTTGGTTGAAACATAATCAAAAGGGAAGGGAAATACCTCTAGAAATGTGCATACACTTGCAAAGATGAAGATGTGTGTATCCACCACTTCTGATTTAGACTCAGAAGATGCATTTGTTGCCATGAAAACACAAAAGAAAACCCCAGATAGTCCTACTCATGAAGACTATGATTGTGCAATGGGTGGTAATGAACAACTTTTGGAAATGGAGGAAATGTTTATAGAAGATAGAAATGTCAGAAAGGAGTTGCAGGAAGCTCTAGAAAGAATTAAACATCTAGAAGAACTAGTGAAAAGTTATGAGAAGAGAGATAAAGAAAGGGAGACAAAAATACAAGAATTGGAAGAGAAGTTGTAGACATATGGCCATGGTGCAAAGCTAGAACTATTGGCATAATTGGTCATGACCAAAATAGGGGATGGAGAACTTGTAGTAGCAAATCAAAAACCTCCTACCATAAAAACCCCAATTCACCACAAAAAATTGTCTCTTGGTTATCAACTATGGAAAGTCATTGATGAATTATAACAGGAGAAAGAAAAGTAGAGAAAAGAAACAAAAACCTTGATTGCAGATCACACCAAAGTATTGGAGGGGAAGGACACTGAATTGAGAAAAATGGCAGTTGGAATGGAAGAAATAGCAGATAAGGCTACCCAAATTATTAGGTATAGACTCCTAGCCAAAACATATGCATTATTTCTCTAGGAAAAATTTCTAAGTTTTCAATTTAGCAGACTGATCAACAACAAACTAGTTTCTATGAGTAAAAAGTTTGAATTCCTCCATGCTTTTGCTAATGCTACCCTTGATGAGAAATACCAACTATGTGAGTACTATTTGCACAATTATGTGGTTTAAGATGATGTAGAATGGAATCCCTTAATGTTTGTGGGGGATTTGTAGGTAAGATCTTTAGCATCCTATTTTAAAAATGAGTAATTTAGAGGTGAACTCTTGGAGCAATATGCATAAAAGGAAAATTCAGTTGCACTACTAGTGAGGAAAGAGTCCAAAGATCCTGATGAGATAATAGATGAGTGGTTAAAACTCTTGGAACACAAGGGTGCAGGAAGGAAAATTATGAAGGTAAGGGTACAAGACTATGAAAGAATGAAGACACTGACAATTGGGTTAGTTCAAAATGGTTATAAATATGTACAAGAAAGGTGGAACAATTTGACTCTAGAGCTACAAAGGAAGGAACCTCATTCAATATATAACTTCATATCTATGCTTGAAAGAGTGAAAAGTTACAAGGATATTGTTGTTTATCAAGCTACTAAATGGATACCACTAACGTTCCAACTGTCTATGCTCATTTATCTAGTCCCACATTGGGCATGAGATAGGATGAAGGAACATTTGTGAGGAGGTCGAGAAAACTATAATGAAGAGAGTTGCAGTTTATAGAGGGTTCTACCTAAAGTAGATCAAGGGAATAGAGACTATCACGGACCTCAGGGAAATTACTTTGCATTATAATTTGTACCCCTAGTTTATTTTTCTTATGGGCAAGCAAAAGTATAGTTGGGGGGAGTGGCGAGTCTATTTAATAGTTCATTTTTGATGTTTATATGCATGCTTTCAAACATTATCAAACAATCCTTTCAGACATATTCCTATGCCATGTTATCTTTTTATGCTTATTATTCAACCTTGGACTTGAATTATAGTAATGGAAAAATAGTTATGATATAGTATAATTGCATGATTTATATGTGGATATGTATGAAATATGGTTGGGATTATGTGTTTGATCATGGTAGTTAGCTTTGTGTATATGTTTTTTGGATTAACCTCTTGTAGCCCAAGAAGACATTGTAGCCCACAGCCAAAGGAGAACTTGGACATTGAAACAGGGGAAGTGCCAGAACAAGCTGAGTATAATAACTACCATGTGGAGACACCTGATGGAGTTAGTCATGCATCATTATGACAATTAATAAGGCATTGAAGAAGAATTATTCTATTAATAGGATTCTAGATAATTGGTTGTGTTCCACATGTAGCTATGCTTTGTAGAGTTTTACTCCTATTTGAACTCTTGTTTATTTTCAGTTATAGTTTGAATAATTCAATCTTGATTACATACTCTAATATCTAGGGAGTTGTAGTTAATGATTTTAGTTAGGAGTTATGTTTAGAATAAACTCCCCTGTGCTTGTATATAGTCGGTGGTTGAGTCTTTGGATAGTTAGTTGGTTAATGATTTTGTTATCAATTACTTTTTCGTTTTCAATTGTAACTACAGACATGTTGATTGTTTAGAAATAGTTTTCTTGAATACAATATTTGAGAGGGATTTTATGTGATCTTTCAAAATATGTCATGAATGAAGTTCAATTTCATATGGATGCATAGAATCTAAGATTTAAATTTGGTTTTAGTTAAGTGAATATAGCCACTTGAGCAGGCCACTCAAGGTAACTATTCTTCACTACATTTATAGTTGTTTTACTTTTGTTAGTAGTTATTTTTGTTTATCATTACTTCATAAATTGCATGGAAGTTAGAATAGATTCTCACATTTTTATTATCAATAATGATTGTTCATGTGCATGAATGCATTCAATGACTTGTAGTACTTTGAAGGATAGATTAAGTTCAATTATCAATTTTGAATAGTTCTGAGTCAATTTCAGTAATTCTTTGTTAACAATAATTTGGTTATGGATTATGCTATAGGCATCTGTAGCCATCAGCGCCATTTTACTTATTTCACTGTCATGCATTTTTGTGATTTTCCAGCAAGTAAAATACCTTCAATAGAATAGCCTAGCTAACCTCAAGTCTTTGAAGGCACATATAGTGCAGTACCATCACAAGTTTACAAAACTTGGTTGAAAATTTAATGAAGTCTTTACAATGTTGAGTGGATTGTTTAGCTAGTTATTCCTCTAAATTGTGTGGTTTCTACCAAGTTTACAAGACACTAGTTTAGACTCTACAAGACCAATTCCTAGGCCTGATTCTTCTCAATCTATCTCAACTCTTCTTCCATAGATTTGATCCAGTTCTCATCCTTGCATGCTTCAGTTATTGTTTTAGGTTATGCTTCTGAAAGTAAATTTTTTTAACATGTTCCTCTATCATAGCAGCTTTTCTCCTTGTCAACACACATTTTCTCTCATCTCCAATGATTTTATCTTCAAAATGATTCTTTTGCACATGCTTAGGTGTCTTAGGGATCTTTTCTGGAGCTTCTTCATCTCCCCCATTATCTCTTTTTATTTATCTTCTTCTTTTTCTTCTTCACTGCAAGGGGGTTCATAAGATTCATACCCTTCTATCAACACAAAACTTTGATGTGGTTCTTCATCTACTTTGACACTTGCACTTTCAATATTTTTCTTCAACCTTTTGTTATAACAATTGTATGCCTTGCTTTTTGTAGAGTATCCAATGAAGATTCCTTCATCAGATCTTGCATCAAACTTTCCCAAGTTTTCTTCATATCTCTTGATATAGCATTTTCTTCCAAACACTTTGCAATATTTCACAGTGGGAGGTTTTCCATACCATAACTCACAAGGATTCTTTGAATTGTTCACTCTTGCTTGTCCTCTGTTAAGTATGTATATTTACAATATGAATTGCTTCTCTCCAATAGACATTTGATAGATTTTCTTCCTTCATCATGGTTCTTGTTGCTTCTTGAATTGTCTCGTTCTTCCTCTCCACAACTCTATTCTGCTAAGGAGTCCTAGGAGATGATATCTATCTCTTTATTCCAGGATATTCACAAAAACTATTAAACTCATTAGAGTTGAACTCACCACCTCTTTCAGACCTCAAGCACTTGATTTTCAAATCCATTTCATTCTTAACCATAGATTTAAAGGCTTTAAACTTATCTAGAGCTTCTAGTTTTTCTTTGAGAAATATCACCCAAGTCATTCTACAATAATCATTTATGAAATACCTATCACCTTGAGAGCTTCTTATTTTGATGGGTCCACATAGGTTTGTATGCACCAACTCCAAAGGTCATGTGGTAGAATATTCTTTAGTTTTGAACCTCTTCTTTGTTTTCTTTCTAAAATTTGTAGATTGTATTGATAGGTTTAGTAATCTTTGGCAGATCTCTATCAACATTAGTATAACTAATATTCACTAGGCTATCAAAGTTAATGTGACCCATTCTTCTATGCCATAGCCATATTTCATTGATTTATGACATAAAGCACTTAACAACACCACATTTGAGTTGATAAACATTTCCTTATGTCCTTGTTCCTGCAACAACCAAAGTTTTGAAGCTTTCTTTTTTGATTTCACAACCATCCTCCTGAAACACCAAATTGTATCATTGTTGCACATTTTTCCTACATTGAGAAGATTATTTCATAAACCCTTAACATAAAAAACATCATCTATTTTATGCATACCATCAAAACTAATTGAACCTTTTCCATGGATCTTAACAAATGTATCATCACCAAACTTAACAAGACCACCATGATACTTTTAAAGTTTAACAAACTTACTCTTGTCACCTGTCATATGATTTAAGCATCCACTATCAATTATCCAGCAATTTCTCTCCTCTCTTACATGAAAAGCAGTCAACATAGTTCTTTCAATATGTGACCTATTTTCTGGAGAACTTTCCTTCACACATCTTTCAAGATTAGTAGAATTAGTTCCCACATTTAGAGCCATGAACAAACATTCATCACTATCCTCATCAGGATAGTTTGATTCCTCCTCATCAGATACACCATTGTCTTTTTCAACATAATAACTCTTCTTGACATATTTACCTTTATGATCCTTAAATGTTTGTCATTTCCAACTTTGATTGGAAATTTAGACACATAATGACCTATCTTTCCACAATTGAGACACTTAAGGGTAACTTAACTCTGTATTTGCCTATGCCCCATTTCAATCTCCTTACAAAATTTGCTTCCACCTCATCAAGATCATCAATATTTGATTCACCATCCTTCTCTGCCTTGTTGGATTTAAAGATGATTTCTTTCTTTGTAGCATCTTGGCCAAACTCTCCCAATTCAAAAGAAATTAAAGCACAAAACATGTGATCTCTAGAATATTGATCCAAATTTTGAGCTTCCTCAATAGCAAAAACTTTAGAACTATAAGATTTAGGAAGAGTTCTCAATAACCTTTTTACAACTTCACTTTCTTCCAACTTACCACCAAGACCATTAATGGTATTAACAACTTTATCCATTCTGAGCATGTAGGTTGTAATGTCTTCATCTTCTAACAGCCTTAGGTTTTCAAATTTGGCTTTGAAATTCTACATCTTTTCTTGCTTGACCTTATCGTCTCCTTTATAAATGCTTTGCAACTTCACCCATACCTCTTTAATAGTTTTGAGACTTATCACCTTTCCAATTTTAGAATTAGAAAGACCACTCAAGATATCATTTCTTGCTTTGTTGTTATTCTCGTAATCCTTGACCTCATCATCACTTTTTAGACCATTAGCAAGAATAGTATATCCAATTTCAACTAACTTCTAGACTCCAAACCCTAGAGAGACAAGAAAAGGCTTCCATATTAGCTTTCTAGTAATCATAATTTGTTCCATCAAACATAGGAGCTTTGACATACTTCCTCTGCACCATCCAGATCTACCTCATGTGGTTAAGTTTCTTCCAAGGAACCATAGCTATGATACCAATTGTTAGACACACAGTACAACTGAGAGGGGGGTGAATCAGTTGTACATTAAAACCTTAAACCCTCATTAACCATCAAACCCTTATTATCATCAATAGAATGTAAACAAATGAAACATAAAAACATTCAACAACATACACAAGAGAACACTAGATTTATGTGTAAAACCGTAATCAAGGAAAAACCACTGTGAGGATTAGCTCACATATAAATGAATACAAACATTGAATACAATAGGCTCACTGCTTAAAATAGAAGAATGGCTCACTTCCCAAAGGACTCACTGTCCAGAAGAAAGAGAAAAAGAAGAAGACTAGGTAAATGCAAGAAGATGAGTCCACGAAATGTGGAAGTTTTTGCCTTAGACAAAAACTTTAAATCGGCTTCAAGAAAATGGGATCCAGTTTTTTAATAAATGAGATCTCGTTTGGGTTTGGGATCCTGAGCCTAAAATCTAAAAATGGGATCCCGTTTTGAAAATTTTCTAGTTTTGGAAACTGGCCATTTTTGAATCAAAATGGGATCCCATTTCGTAAAAGCATAAAAAAATATTTTTTTTATGAAACGGGATCCCATTTTGAAAAATATGATTTTTTGGTTGGGTTTGTGCTTTGTATTTTGGTTTGGGAAAAGGCTAGCTGGGGACCCGAACCTAAGCTTTGGACCTGGTTTGACTTGCAAGTTGAAGGTCCTTGCAATGTCACAAGAAAATAGTGTCTTTGGGCATATGTCTGAAGACTTTTTTTGCAGAATTTTTTGACGAAATCAAAACCCATTATAGATGAGACAATGTAGATTTCAAATATATAATTTTTTTACAATTGGATTAATTTTTTTATTTTTCAATTAATTTATGATGAAACATCTCCATAAACTTGAATTATCAGAGTTTTTTAGTATTTTAATAACTTTATTAACATAATTTTTTGAAAAAAAATTGTACGAAAGTGTACTTCAGACAATTATTTTTAATATAAAAAAAATTAAAAAATGATAAGTTTAGGTCATCTTATGGGTGACATAAACAACAATTTTTCAAAGCACCAAATATGGCCAATAAAAAATTAACAAAAAAATATTCAATAAAAAATTACAAAAAAATATGGAAAGCGTGCTTCATTGAGTTACAAATCTTTTCCAGAAAAGATTTAGAAAAATATGATTATTTAGGTCAAAATATGGATGACGTACACGTGCATGGTATGGTAAAAAAAAGTGACTTTTAAATAGTGGTTTTTAGAAATGCCTATTGAAAGTCAATTTGTATCATCAAGGTATTGAAATAAATTACATATTTGGAAACTAGACACCAACTACTACATTTTATGATTACTAACTTTTTTCAAAATTCCATCTCTAAGTGCTTCAAATTTTAAGGTCAAAATGTGTCAAATTCTGAAAATCAGGGAAAACACTTCCACTAAATGGCCAAAAACTAGACTCAACTTCTTGCCAACACCCGATTATTACAGAGAGATTCATTATCTCAGAGAAATAGGAAAATACACCATTGCAACTTTGCACCATCCGCAACCTTTAGCTCATTGCCTCTAAAAACTTCAGGCACACAAAAAATGTAGACACCTTTTACTCATTGCATCCAATAGCCTTAGGCATTTAAGCTCACACTTAGATCACCACACTTGATCACATTTGCATCATACAACACTTGAACATTTTCCACACACATCTCGAACAATTAACCTTGCTTATATATCTTCAACAACCACAAAAAATTTCTCCATGTTGGCCTCAATGAAATGTATGCACCTCAAACATGCAACCACTAAATAGGTTGGAACCAAATACTTTCGTGGTGGAAAGAAGTGAAGGAAAACCACACCAAGGGTTAATTAGGACCCAAATCTACATCGACACACTTCGCCACACTTCCACAAACAACAAACAACATCCGTAATTAGCATTAGCATGCCAGGTCAGCCAAACTTGCACTAACACTAACAAGTGACCACATACATGCCTTTCCAAGTCTGGAAATACCACATGAATTATTCTAACATGGCTGATCTGGCTATTTTTCTAAGTAATATGGGCCTGACTGACATAGAGTTAACAAGGCAAGCCTTTAGTTGGTCCAACAGGCACATGGGGAAGGATTTGATTCAAGTTAGATTATATAGATTCCTTTGCTCTAGTAACTAGATTAGCCTACTTAGTGCCACTCTCAGGGCTCTACCCAGGACGGTTTGTGATCACAATCCGCTATTGCTAACCTCGAACGACCAGTCTACTATCGGTTTGTTCCCTTTTTGGTTTGAGATAATGTGGAATTCCCATCCTGATTTTAAAAACAAAGTTGTTGAATGGTGGAATATTCCTGTTCGTGGTTCCCCCATATTCAAGATCTTTTTTAAGCTCAAACACATCAAATGTATGGTGAAAGGTTGGAACAAAAGGGTTTTTGGGGATGTTTTCTAGAAAAAAAAGATTGTTGGGGATAAATTGAAATTGATTCAAAAGAATATGGAGGAAGGGGGTGTTAGGCCTCCTACTTTCAACCAGGAAAAAGAGAGTTGAAGGGAGTGGGAGAAAATTCTAAGGAAAGAGGAGATTTTTTGGAAGCAGAAATCTAGGGTCCAATGGCTAAAAGAAGGTGACAGGAACACCTCTTTCTTTCATGTTTCTGTTGTTAAACATAAGAAGAGGAACTAGATAACTAAATTGCACAATGCTCTAGGGGAGGTTGTCAATTCGACATCCCTAATTGGTCTGGTGGTTGCAGATTACTTTTAGATAGATTATGTGGCTCCTGTTGAGGCTCCTAATCAGACTCTTGATAGTTTGTTGTTTGAACCTCTCCCGACTATCATTTCCCAGAATGATAACCTTGGTATCCTCAGTGTTGTCACTCTTGAGGAGGTCAAGTTGGCCACCTTCAATATGGGGGCTTACAAAGCTCTTGGCCTTGATGGCTTTCCTCTGGCCTTCTTTCAGATCTTTTGGGAGATTGTTGGTGAGGATCTTGTTCTAGCTACTTGTGATTTTTTCAAATCTGGTAAGATTCTTAAGCAACTAAACCACACCTTCATAGCTTTAATTCCCAAGGTTGTTGACCCGCAAGCTATGGTTGATTTTTGCCCCATCATTTTGTGCAATAATTTTTATAAAATCCTCTCTAAAATTCTGGTGAATCACATCAAACCTCTCCTTGACAAAATTATCATCCCCACTCAAAAAGGGTTTGTGCCTGGTCGTCATATCCTTGATGCTACCATAACCACACATGAATTGCTCCATTCCATTGATAGATGCAACTGTGTTGGTATGGATTTTAAATTAGATATTTCAAAATCTTATGATAAGGTGAACTGAGATTTTGTTCCAAAAGTCTTAGATAAGTTTGGTTTTAACCAATCCATGATCAAACTAATAATGGAGTGTGTCACAACGATTAAGTACTCTATTCTGGTTAATGGTTCCCCTTTTGGGTTTTTCTCTATTGGGAGAGGTATCAGACAAGGCAACCCCCTTTCACCCTATTTGTTTATCATGATTGCAGATGTCCTAAGCAGGAATTTATCCTATTTGCTATCAAAAGGGTTTATTAAAGGAATTAAGGTTGCCTCTTTCTTAGAGCCGATTGTGATTCAACAATTCATGGATGATACTTTTCTTTTTGGGAAAGCCTCTGTGATTGAAGCCAGGAAATGTGAAAATTGTCTCAACAACTATGCTATTTGTTCGGGGCAATGCATTAACTATAATAAAAGCATGATTTACTTTTTTAACAACACTCTTAACCTACAAGCTTGAGTGACCGCTATTTTGGGCTGTTTGAGTGGTTCTCTTCCTTCGATTTATCTTTGGTTTACCCCTTATTGTCAAGGAAGTCACTTCTGACTTTTAGAATTCCATTCTGGAAAGGATCCAAAGAAAACTAGTTGGGTGGAAAGGTTCCTTGCTTAGCCATGCTAGTAAATTACAACTCCTGTCTATTGTTCTTCAAGGTATCCCTGTCTATTTCCTCTCCATTTTCAAGATTCCTAGATATATTGCTAAGAAATTTGAGAAAATTCAAAGGAATTTCCTCTGGTCGGGGACCGAGGAAAAAAATAAATTGGCTCTGGTTAAATGGGACAAGGTTTGTCAACCTAAAAGTTATGGTGGGCTTGGGATTAGGACTGTTTCTAATACCAATAAAATTTTTAATGGCCAAAGTGGGTTGGGACCATCTAAGGGACATGGAGGATTAGTGTAAGATCATGAATGCTAAGTACCTTCAAAATAGACCTTTGATTGATTGCCTTTCAGAGGCTCGCCCTTTGGGTTCCTTGGTTTGGAGGTGCATTTACAGCCTATAGTGTTTTCTGAGGAATGGAATAAAATGGAAGATTGGTAATGGTAATAAAATCAGATTCTGGGAGGACCCTTGGTTGCTTGATACTCCCCTGGAAAGATCCAATTTTAGTAATCTTATGAGAGTAGCTCAACGATTTTTTGGTATTTATATTAGTGATTACCTCCTTGGCCCTCAGGGTGCTAGAAAGTGGAATGACTTGGCCCTTTGCTGCCCCTTATCCCCTAATTTGAGCCTCCTTGCCAAGTCCCTACAGGAGTTTCTCTCCCTCACTAGAATTCCTTCTATCAACGGGGGTGATGAATTCTTCTGGAGTCATGATAAGCAGTGCGATATTTCAGTTAATTGACTTACAATATGTTGGATAACCAGGGTTTATCCCTCGATCTTTGGAAGAAGGTCTAGAATCGACACATGATCCCAAAAGTTAACTTCTTTTGGTGGACTGCCTGTCATAACATGATTCTAACTCTGGACAATTTAAGGAAAAGGGGATTTCAGATCCCCAACAAATGTTTTTTATGCAAGTGCTATGAAGAATCGGTGGACCACTTGTTATTACACTGCCCGTTTGCTATTGAAGTGTGGGAACTGGCTTTAGGAAGATTGGGGATTCAATGGATTATGTGCCGGAATATCAGATCCTTTATCTTGAGTTGGTCTGGACCCTTTGTCCACCCTCTACCTGGTGAAATTTGGAACTAGGTCCCCCCTATTATTTGCTAGTGTATATGGAAAGAGAGAAACAATAAGATTTTTAGGAACATTGAGATGAGTCCAAAGGAGGTGTTTGGTATTGGCTCGTGGATAATTTCTGAAAACTTTTGGCTCTTCAATGGGAAATCCCCGAATAAAGGTCCGACTGAGGAGGAAATAAGGATGGCCAAAGCTTGGCACCAGAACCTGGATGCTGACTCCTATGACAACTTCAGATCTTTGGCTTGGAGTGTCACTATTTGGAAGCCTCTGGACAATGGCTAGTATAAACTAAATTTTGATGGGGCAGCTAAAGGCAACCCGAGAAGAGCTATTATAGGAGGTGTGATCAGAGATTGCAAAGGAAATCTAGTGGTTGGTTACTCTGAGGGGATTGGTGTCCATTCTTCTATGATTGCGAAAGCCAGAGCACTGCTAAAGGGATTATAGTTGGTTGTTTTTATGGGGATTTAGAACCTTCACATCGAAGGTGACTCCAATTCCATTATTGATGTTGTTAACTTTGATAGATTACTGGGGTGGAGTAGTAAAGACATTCTTTTAGACATAAGGCTCTTCATGTCTAAGTTGGACTTAAAGGTTGCAACCCATATTTATCAAGAGGGCAACCAAGTGGCTGATGCCTTAGCCAATTTTGGCACACACTGGAAATTCTCCAAATGTTGGTGTTCTTTAGGGAACCTACCACTTGGCATTCAAGGTATAAGATTGAAGGAACAAAGCCCTTACTTGACCCATGATATTAACTAATATTGCGCTTTGTTGGATTTTTTGGGGGGCCCACATGCTTGTCTTTTGGGCTATGTGGACAAGTTTTAAAAATGAGGTGGATAACAAGTGGCACAATTTGAATTATGAGATGGAGCCCATTTTTAAAAGGTATTTCATGAGATGTTGCAGCAGGCACTTGATGATTAAGACTAAGTTGGACCGTACCTTACGTAATCATCTTTTGGGGATTATGATAAGCTATCATATTTTCAAGTTTTTTGAATTTGATTTTGATGTGACCAATAATTATGATATCAAGCTCGTTATCGGTTCTAGCTTGTTCACTATTTTTTCTCTGCTTCCTAAAGCTAACCTTTTTGGTGTCTCTAAATTTGGCCTCGCGGCCATCTTACCTAGGTTTCTATGTAATTACTACATGGAAGGAAAACCTTCCATTCCCATCATGTCCTGCTTACCTTGCCGAATGTGTTTGGAGATTCTCATTAATGATTCTGCTAAGATTGCTTTTAGGAAACTAACTCCTCATGTGTGCGACCCATCCATGGATTTGATTACCAAAGGTTGCCATTTTTGGCTTAAAAACCTAAATGTGCGCATGATTTTTCACATTACCATTGTCTCTAATCTTTTATTTCCTCAAGGTTTCTAGTTATTCTGTGTACAGAGTGACATTATGGGTGGTGATAGGGTGAGAACTAAGCTAGACAACTGCGGTGAATTTTGCAAAGATCCGTTGGTGTGGCACATATGTGTTGAGGGTGGTCTTGCTCCACTAATGGAAAGTTTGGTGGGACATGACCCCAATTTGTCTACGCAATTCGTCAACTCTTGGAAGGATCATTATGTGACTTTGGGAGGTATATAATTTGATGTGAATGAGGAAGTGATAGCATAGGCAACGAGGCTCCTATGTACTGGTATGAAGCACCCAAAGCACACTAAAACTCAGGATAATGAAAGTATGAACACATTTTTTGTCGGGAATGAGGCGTCAGTGTGCAACTAGTCAATTTTTTAGCAAGAGGCCCTTCCTCAGCCGTGGAACCAAGTGTGCCTTGCCTTGATGAAGTACATGACTCTGGAAGGTAAATTCAAAGCCTACTTTTTCTACCATTTCCCTCTTTTGAACCATCTTTGGCATAAAATTATGTTAAGCTTTCCTTTATTCCTTCTAATGGACTTAGAGTGTTCGGTTGAGAAATATGTTGAGGCTATTGGCCTGAAACCCAATGACCCTCCTCCCCTGTTGCTCCACCAGGGCCTCATTTTGGGGCTATACCACTTCCATCTTACTTTATGCCCACCAAAACCCATCTCTTTCATTTGTATTGAAGAGATATAGCCTCCCACTATGACCAATTTATCTCTTGTTGAGTCCAAAGGCCCCATTAGGAAAAACCACCTGATCCCTACTGATACACATAAGCCCAAACCCGCTGATAAAAAGCTTAAAGGAATTATGGGTGTGACCCAAACTAGTGTGGTGGCTAGTCTTTGTGAACTTAAAGCTACCCCTGCCAAGACTGCTTGCAAGCCCACCCTAAAAAAGAAAGGCAAGGAGGAAGGAAAAAATTTGAAGGAGCCTCCGAGAAAAGGTAAAAATGTGGCGGGCAGGGACTCTAAGGGGGATATGGTGGTCATGGAGATGGTCATGAATGGTGGTGACGCCATCATCTGATGCTCTAGTAGGCTGGCCAAGAATAGCAAAAAAGTGTTGATTAAATATTTGAATATGGAAGAGGAGCAGTTTGATAGCAAAGATAGCAGGGATGATGAGGAGTCTGAGGGCGAGGAGGAGGAGTATGTTAGAGGGCCCAACACCATTCCTGAAATTAGAAATGTGCAAAAGGAGGACTCAGCCTCTCAGTCTTCAGACCTGGTGGACATGGTTCGTACTGATACTGGCAAGATTGTGGTTGGTGGAGAGGAGCTTTGTGTGCTTCAAGAAAGTTGGATAAGCTGGACAAAAAATTATGTGGTTTGACTCGCTTCACTATTAAGTTGGTCCACTGTGTTACCAACACCATGTCAGTGGTGATGAAGGATGAAATGGACAAGAAGAATGTTGAAGATCGTCAGGAATGGGTCAGAGATGATGTTGTTAATCTCCTGTCTAAGAACTGGGGAGATGCTAGTTAGTCTGTTGTTGGTCGATTGTCTTTCTATCTATTGTTGGTCCGTAGTGTTAGTTTTTTGGCTCTAGTTTTTTTATGCTTTTTGGTCTTGAACTCTATTGGCCCTGTGGCTCTCTATGTATGGGTACAACACCCTGTAAATGCTACTTACCTTATCAAAACATTCCACAATATCCAAGAATATTCCAATGCCATCAAAATATTCAATAATATTGCCACAACCACCTAAAACTGAAGAACACTTTCATTATGTGCAACCAACCACACTGCCACAAACATAAATCTCACTCACCAACCTTGAAAAACAATTGAACACTAGATACTCTAGGGAAAGGTAGATACAAACAATCTTATCATGTTTCTGAATTTGTAAGATAAGAAACTTGAATGCGAAGAAATGCGAAGCAATCTCATTTCTCCCAGATAACCTTCTTCACAAGAAACGTACACTGTCAAACACAACTTCCACTATTGCACAATCTAGAACCTAAAACTCTAGATATAACACCTCTGAGCAAATTTGATCATCACATCCAAACCACACAAGCGTATCTTCAACCATGACGAAATCCAGAGCACAAAACTGAACACACCTCTACCACACTACACACTCTTTTATTCAAATTTTCTCAAAAGCACTTGGACACCAAGTGAACCAGTTGCATTAGGAACACCACAAACACCTGCTCAACATATCTACAACATATAAAACACCTAATCAATACCACAAACACTTCTAAACATGACCACACTAGAGGTTGACATCAAATCATAACACTAATGCCAACAATCTCCAACAATCTCCCTAACCATACTGGAGGTTGACATCAATGACAACACCAAAAAATCTCCAAAAAATGATGTTATATTTTATCCTTTATGGTTGAACAAGATGTCTGGTGTTTTTCGCAAGATTGCGATTGGCAGTAAGTTTGCTTATGTGGTCTTCTCTGAGTTTCTTTGGCAAGACATATTCCATGACAAGGATTTCAGTATTGGTTTGGATGGTGTTTCCTTTGTGATTTTCTAGATGAGGAGAGCTTAGTTGGAGCATGATGGTTTTCCAGAGGCACAGTCTCAACTTGGTGATAAGGAGGAATGGTTGTAATTAGGGGAATATTGTTATACCACTCTCCATCATATGTCCCTTGGTATGTCTCTAATTCAGGATCTTTATATTTATGATGACATCCCTTTGGTTGAGTTATCATTTTCACATGGTAGAGACCCTACAGTGAGTGAATTTTTCCAACAAAGTTAGGAGATCCTGAGGTTATTTGAAGAAATATTACATCATGCACAGGATCAACAAAAATTGTATGCAAATAGGAAGAGAATGGAGATAGTTTTTGAGGTTGATGTTTGCCTTGATGTGCATTCTAGTTTCTAGAGTGGAGATTACTTTGGGTTGTAGCCTTATAATTAGAATTTCCTGAAGAGAGAAAGAGTGGAAAAGATCAATGAATCTTACAAAGTCATCAGGAAGGAAGGAGAAGAAGCTTGTGAATTTGATGTGCCCCCAACTTGTAGAATACACAAAGTCTTTCATGTTACATGTTTGTAGAAAGTGTTGGGATAGAAAAATATGATTTTTCTCGACTTACCACCATCAAATGATGAGGGAAAGTAGGATGAGATACTTAAAAGAGTTTGGGTAACAAGAGGAGAGAAGCTAAGAAACAAAGGTATCATCCAGCACTCAATCAAATATGGGTAGAGATAGAAGATAAAATATTTTCTCAGTGGAGATTCAACATGGGGAGAGATAGAAGATCACTTCCATACAAGCCTTCATTGTTTGAGGGAAAGAAAAATTAGGAAGGGAGGACTTGTAATGTCCCCTTTTCTAAAAATAGCATTCACTATTTTTAGTAAACCTAGTTTCCTAAAAATAGTAAGTCAAGACCTACAGATAAATTGGAAAAGTTGGAAAAGTTGGTTTTTCAAATTATATTAATTAAATTAGTTGTGCTGACAAGAATTAATATTTTTGAAATATTAATGGGGTCCAAGGTGGGCGTGGGTTTCTTAGAAAAAGGCAAGTGACATGTAACTTGGCAGTTTGGGTTTAGAATGTTTCTTGGTGTCTTCACTTTTGGCAAGCGGGAGATATAATCTCGATATGCAAACATCACTTTCCTTGGGCATTTGAATTTGGGTGCCAAAGTTGGTATTAGAAAGGATTTTGATATATAATTGTCTAGTCTTCTAATTTGAATTCATTCTATGCATGTTTTCTCTTCACAAGATTGTGATTTTTCTTTAGAGGCTGGTAAACCAATGAAGAAAGGATCTTTGAGGCTAGAAAAACAAGGGTATTGAGGCTAAAATATAGTGGTTATGAGGGTCTCTACATGAAATCTCATCCAGATATTTCCATTGTGCCAAATGCTCTTTAGTTTGGTATTTTATTCGTAATAGTTGGGTATGGGTTTTTCAGTTTAAGAGTGTCTTTTGGATTTCAGTATTGTGTGGTTGTAGAATGCAACATATTTCCATGTATAAGAGTCATTCTTTGGTATAATTTTTTTTCCAAGATTAGTTATTTTATAGTTGGTGAGTGGTCTGATGATTGTTTCAATTTAGAGTGCGGTTGTGGCTTTCAAATTTAGGATTTGGCTCTAGTTTTGGTGTGCATCTTCCAAATATTGGGTTGCTGAATGTGGTTGTTGTTGTTGTAAGAATCATATTGAAGCATTTATTATATGCATTATGAAGAATATTTTTGTTGTTTTTTGTAATTGAGAAGTGTGGTGAGTTTGTGCGAAGTTGGCTTCAGTTACAGTGATTGTTTTGGGTTTTTAGTTAGAAATCTGTGTGTAACTTGATGCAGTTGTTCATGGCTGTTATATAATGTATATGATAGAAAATATAATGTAAATCCATGTGAAATTCAATTATAAATCATTCAATCTCAATTGCACTTCACCTGATTTCTAGTTTTATGCATATTAGTGTTGTTTCCAGAACACCCGATTTTCCCTGTCTTGAATTTGATAGAAATTAAGATTTCAGATTCCAAGATAAGTTTATTTTGTGTAAATCCCAAGATATTCCAGACTTGACGCAAGTAAACTATTGGGTTTCATAAAATTAATTAAAATTGAGATTTATTTTAATTTGGGACATTGTAGGCTAAATAAAAAATAATCTCTAAAACTAGTATCTTAATCATGAGGTCATAAATTGACAACAAAATTGAAACAATCTCATTCAATAATTCTAAATAATATAAAAATTTAGAATAAAATTAGTACAAAATTAAAGAAAATGAAAGCTAAGAATGAATTAATATAATAGCTCAAATTATTGGTGAATATTTCCATAGTCAAGAAATTGTTAGCTTGGGCACAAATATAGAAAATTTAAATAAAAGTGACTTGCTCTTTTGGTGTCGAGCAACAAAGAAGGGTTAGGTTAGCTCATCCTTTGTATAATACTTTATTTATTCAATTACAATAATCAAATCCATTAGGGATATTTTTTCGAGTGTGATGGTCAAATTCATCATGAAAACTTAATCAAAGAAAAACTCAATACACATATTGAAAACATCTCTATCGAGCATTGTCCACATGGCACTACACTTTCATTTCACCTACACAAAATCCTTTCACCAAAAGGCTAAAAATAATATTCTTGCAAAGATAATAAAGAAAGAAAGAAAAAGCTAAGGAGGCACTCTTTCATTGGTAAAATTAAAGACTTCATCATAGTGAAGAGGGGTTTTTGACCATCCAACTTGTCTCCAAGATAACCTTCCCATTTTTAGTGTAGACTAGGAAGCTACAAAGGAAGGTATGCAACCATACAACCAATTAAATAATAGAAATATGTAAAAAAAAATATGTATAGCTTGCAACATGATGTGAGAAGCAAATTGTTTTGGGCATCCATGAGAATAAGGATACCTTTTGTGTGTTAGTCTCATTACTTCAATGGCTTCATTTTCTCACATGATCAAACAAGGTGTCTGTATGTCAGGTATAAACAAGGATACTACTATCTATTTGTAGAGTCAAAGTCCATCGCATTAGATACAACGTCACCCTAGTTCTTCAATACCTTGGTGCATTGTGTATATTTGTTATATCAAAAATAAGGATTGCTATGATGAAAAGCATTATCTAAGAGAAAAATAAAAATCATCTATCCCATCTCATTCCATATCCAATATAATATTGGAATAATCATAGGTTTATTGGTATCTTGATCAACATCATCATCCTATTCTATCATCATCATTGTTCTTCTACTTCTATCTATCTCATTATTCTATCTCATTCTTCTATCTTACTAACATTTCTACCCAAGTATCAAATTTTTGTGACATAATATACATCAAAATGTACACGAGGCTACCAATAGATGATTAGTGTATGCATCATAAAATCTATCTACATCAAACATACAAGCTTTTTGGGACTTATCTTTTGTTCTCTATGCAACATAACTCCTCTTGTAATCTTAGCGTGATCTTGACCTGAAAATTAGTTTTTCCATTCAATCTCTCGAGGGGCAGCATACCAACATTCCTTCATCCACTGAGGCATAGTGGGGCATCTAAAAGTCAAAAGTTATTTAAAATCTTGATTTGAGCATAATCAGTTCTTTGAAACAATGCAGCGAGTACATTGCTTCAAAGAGGGGCAAAATGTAGACACCTAAAAATTTCCTAAGCATATCGCACACCTGATCTCGCTTACCAACATCATTTTCTCATCATTATCACCTAATTTCATCCATTTAATTAAATAATGTCAATTATTTAGTTAAATTCACCTTATTCTCCCATTAATTGGATAACTAAGGTTATTTAGTTAATTCATCACTTTTATGCTAATGTTGCTCTCATTTGATTAATAATGCAAATTATTTAATTAAATGTCATAATCCCACTTTGATTAAATTGTTATTAATTGTTTAATTAAAGGCCCTAATTTCATCCACTTGCACAATTAAATGATTTTAATTAATTATTTAATTAGCTAATTTATTTCCAATCCTCCAACTTCCTCAACTTGCACAAGAATATTCCCTTGGAATATTCCCTTTTCAAATTCAAATATTTCCCTCCAAATGGAAATATATCTCACATGGCTTCTTAAAATCAAGGGAATTGGTTGAGTCTCTCATGGATTGCGAGCCTTTGATCTAATCCTTGATCCATGTCTCATGGATTATTAACCACTTCATCTATTCTTGATCCATGCCTTCATCTCTCATTTAATTTCATCCCTTCATCACTATTTTCCATCTTGATCATTGATCAATATCTCTCAAATCTATAAATACTTCGCCATTTAACATGAAAAAGTTATAATATCGAATTGATGAATCCATTGGAGCAATTTGAGAGAATCTTGTGAATCAACTTCATCAATCTTCATCATCAAAGCTTTTTCACAATAATGGAAAAAGCATAAACTAAACCATCCACATCCACATCCACTCTTTATGCATCAATCCACAATGGGATTGAGAGGTTTGCATAATAGTTAGGTTCAATTTTCTTTAATTCTAGTTTCATTGCTTTGATTTGAATCTATTTATTACGTTAATCAAATTTCATTAAGAATATGTCTTTGATCGATCATTATCTTGTCTAATTTGCTTTAATTTGATGTTATTTGATCAATTGATTTTATACATTCATAGTAAGTTATTTATGACTCAAATCAATGAAAGTTGGCTATGGCATAGAAGAATGTGTCACATCAATTTTGATATCCTAGTGAGGATCAGTTCTACTCAAGTTGTGAGAGATCTGCCAAGAATTGCAAAGCCTATCAATGTAGTTTGCAAGGAATGTCAGGTTGGGAAACAAACAAGAAAGGGGTTCGACATCAAAGAATATTCTACCACATGACCTTTGGAGTTGGTGCATACAGACCTATGTGGACCGACACAAACAAGAAGCTTTCAAGGTGACAGGTATTTCATGTTGTTAGTTGATGATTATTCTAGAATGACTTGGGTAAATTTTCTCAAAGAAATATTAGAATATCTAGACAAATTTAAAGCATTTAAGGCTATGGTTGAGAATGAAATGAATATGAAAATAAAATGCTTAAGGTTTGACAGAGGTGGAGAGTTTACCTCCAATGAGTTTAATTTTTTTTGTGAAGATCATGGAAAATAAAGATATTTGTCAACTCCTAGAACTCCTCGACAGAATGGAGTGGTGGAGAGAAAGAATATGATAGTTCAGGAAGTAGCAAGGACAATGATGAAGCAAATCTATCGGATGTCTATTGGAGAGAAGTTATTCATTCTGTAGTATACATACTCAATAGAGTACAAGTAAGAGTAAATAGTACAAAGACTCCCTATGCACTATGGTATGGAAGAATTCCTACTATCAAATATTTTAGAGTGTTTTGAAGAAAATGTTATATCAAGAGAGATGAAGAAAACTTGGGAAAGTTTGATGCAAGGTTAGATGAAGGAATCTTACTTGGATATTCTACAAGAAGCAAGGCTTACCGGTACTACAACAAGAGGTTGAAGAAGATATTTGAAAGTGAAAGAGTCAAAGTAGATGAAGAACCACATAAAATCTCAATACTGATAGAAGGTTATGAATCTAATGAGTCCTCTTGTAGAGAAGAAGAAAAAGAAGAAGAGAAGGAAAAGGAGATGCAATTTGAAGAGGAAGATGATTAAAAAAGGATTCCTAAGACTCCTAAGTATGTGCATAAGAATCATTCTAAAGATCAAATCATTCGTGATAAGAGTATAGGCGTACTAACAAGAAGAAAAGCTGCTATTATAGAAGAATAGGTAATTTTGTGTTGAATTTCCAAAGTGGAACCTAAGACAATGATTGAGGCATGTAAGGATGAGAATCGGACCAAAGTTATGGAAGAAGAAATGATGCAGATTGAGAAGAATGGGACTTGAGAATTAGTCCTAAGATCAGCAAAAAAGAATGTAATAAGAACTAAATGGGTATTATGGAAAAAACTGAATGAGAATGGAGAAGTTGTCAGAAATAAGGCTAGACTTGTGTGTAAGGGCTACTCACAAGTGGAAGGAATAGATTTTGAGGAGACATTTTATTCAGTGGCAAGAATGGAGGCCATTAGAATGTTTTTGGCCTTTTCAACACACAAGTACTTAAAGGTTTATCAGAGTCTACATTCTTGAATGGTGAGTTGGAATAAGAGGTATACATTGAAAAACTGGAAGGCTTTCATTTATCAAATAATCTTAATATAGTTTGCAGATTGAAAAAGGCATCGAATGGACTCAAGCAAGCTCCCAAAGCTTGGTATGCAAGATTGGATAGGTATTTGTTGCAGCAGGGATTCAATAAAGGTACCACAAATAGCAATCTTTACTTTAAAGTTGAGAAGGATCAAATTTTGATTGTGGTTGTGTATGTTGATGATATAATCTTTGGAGCAAATGAGGCAATGTGCAAGAAGTTTGCAAAAGAGATGCAAAATGAATTTGAGATGTCAATGTTTGGGGAGATGAACTTCTTCCTTGGGCTACAAATCAATCAGATAGAAAAAGGAATATTCGTTTCATAGTCAAAATATGTCAAGGAAATGTTGAATAAGTTTGGAATGGAAGACTCTAAATTGGTATGTACTCCTATGGTTACTAGTTGCAAGTTGAGAAAGAATGATGAATCTCCTAAGATTGATCAGAGAAAGTACATATCAATGATTGGTGGACTGCTATATCTAACTGGTACTAGACCAGATATCGTGCATGCAGTTTGTCTTGTGGCCAAATTTCAAGAAGATCCTAGAGAATCACATGTGGCACTAGTAAAGAGTATATTCAAATATTTGTAGGGTGCTCCAAATTATGGTCTATGGTATCCAAAGGACACTGTTTTGTCTTTAAGTGCCTATACAGATGCAGATTGGGTAGGTTGTGTGGATGACATAAGAAGTACAAGCGAATGTACTTTCTTTCATGGAAGTAGGTTGGTTTCTTGGCTAAGCAAAAAACAAGATTTAGTATCTTTATCTACTATAGAGGCAGAGTATATTTCTACAACATTTTGTTACACACAGGTGTTGTGGAAGAAGTAGACCTTGAAGGATATCAAAATATCATACCTATTTCTATCGTGTGTCATAATACAAGTGCTATCAATATATCAAAAAATATAGTGATGCATTGAAGGACAAAGCATATCTCAATTTGATATCACTTTCTAAGAGAGAAGGTTGCAAAAAGTGAGGTGAAGTTGGGGTATGTTCCTACAAAGGATCAAGTTGAAAATATTTTCACAAAGGCTCTTCCTAAAGATATATTTGAGTATCTCTGGTAGAAGTTAGGGGTTATTGCCCCTCCTTATTTCAACTAGATGCATAAGTATATGCATATGTCCGAGAAGCATTTCAAGGTATATTCTTGGTCCTAGACTGATGCTAAAGACTGCCTCTCAAGGGGAGTAGGTAGTAGTATTGTTGGTTGGTGAAGTTAGTTGGAGCATATTTTGGGTTCCTAAGGGGGAGAGTGTAGAAAAGTAAGTGTAGTTGCCTCCTAGTGTTGCAAGTGGTGTATACATATGTTAAAAGGAAAGATACTATGCAGATGATGCCCTTATAGGAAAAAGAGTTGGATGAGTTTATGTCCCTTTTCCATTAATGTCAAAGGGGAGAGAATTGGTTGAAAAACCATAGTGCATAGTGAAAAAGAGAATGTGGTCTAAAGACCATAGGGGGAGAGTGTTTAGGAGCAAGAGAATGAGAATATGAAGAATGAGAGATGCCCCAGTCAGGGGGAGTACTGCTTGTTGTAGAGTTTCTATTGGTATACTTTTGTTGTTGATGGTTTTTAGAACTAGTGTTACCATTAATGACAAAGGGGGAGATTGTTGGAATCTTGAGTTATTTGTAAGTTGTTTCCGTGTTGTCATTGATGTCAACCCCTTGTATGAAGAGAATGTTGGAATGTTGTTGGTGTTGATAATGTCAACCCCTAGCATTGGAATTTTTGGAAGCCTCCTGTTGTTGGTATTGATGTCAACATAATGTTGTTGGTGTTGTCATTGATGCCTTACTTTAGTATAGTTGTAGAAGTTGTGTTTGGAGAGATAGTTGGACGTAATGTAGTTGATGAGAGGTGTTGTACATGCTTCAAATATGTTGTAGATATGTTATTAGTATTGTTGATGTAGTGTTCACTTGGTTTCCAAGTGCTTTGAGAAAAAATGAATAAAAGAGAGTTTAATGTGATAGAGTGGTGTTCAGTGTTTTGCTTTGCATTTCTTCATGGTTGAAGATATACCTGCATGGTTTATATATGATGATTAGAGGTGTTCAAAGTTTCTATATCCAGAGTTTCAAGTTCTGAATCACTCTATAGTAAAAGTTGTGTCTGAGAGTATGTTTATTTGGTGAAACAAGGTATCTAGGAGAAATGAGGTTGCTCCACATTTCTTCATAGTGAAGGTTATTATCTTGTGGATCTGGTAACATGCTTATATTGTTTGTATCTACCTTTCCCTAAATTTTTAGGTGCTACGGTGTTTTGCAAGGTTGTTTGGTGTGTTGGGTGTATATTCCAGTGTGTCTGGTTGCACAAAATGATGGTGTTCTCAGTTTCAGGAGGTTGTGGAAGAGTTGTAGAATATTCTAAGATGTTGTATGGATACTGTGGAGTGTTGTTATGTGGTAAGTGAAGTTGTTTCAGACTTGGTTAAGCATAAACTTAATTGTTAAGGGAATTAATACAGGTTTGGTCAACCTGGCATGTTAGTGCTAATTGTGGAAGTGGTGTGTTGTTTATGGAAGATTTACAAAGCGTATCAGTGTAGATTTGAGTCTTAGTTAACCCTTGGAGTGGTCGTCGTTCATTTCTTTCCACTATGGAAGTGTTTGGTGCTGACCTATTTTGTAATTGCACATTTGAGGTGCATAGCCAATGTTGGAGAATGTTTTTAAGGTTGTGGACAATATACAAGTAAGGTAAATAATTGGAGATGATTGTGGATCTATAGAAGGTGTGTGAAAGATGTGAATCTAGTTAAGTGTGGTGATATGAGTGCTAGCTTAATGCCTATGAATTTGAAGTAGTGAGTAAAAGGGTCTACATTTGCAGTGCACCTAAAGTTATTGAAGGCAATGAATTGGAGGTTGTGGATGGTTCAAAGTTGTTGTGGTGGATCTTCCCGTTTCTCTGATATGGATTTATCTTTGTAATAGTCCATTTTTTTTTGGAAACTTGTAGCCATTGAAAGACAATTTCCACATAACCCAAAAGAGAAATCTATGCAACTAAGTAATCATAATCCACATGCAAGAGAATAGACAAAATACCCATGAAAATATGACACAAGATATACCCTAGGAAAACCCTCAAGAGGGAAAAATCCTAGCCTCCAAAGCATCCATATCTCATGTATTATTCAGAAATAAAGATTACAATACATCTTTAGAGTCTTCATGAACACTATTGAAGCAACAAGCCCTCTCCAAGAAATCCATGTGAACAAGCATGCAACCACACATCTCGTGCCATGCTTCAAACCCTCACAAATGCTAACCAGAGCTAACATGCAAACTTGCATACTAAACAACTACCTTTGTGGTTTCTTTTATAGAAGCAAGCTCCCACAAAACCACCAAGTGGTATTACACAAAAACATGTGACTAAAACCATGATATTATAAAACCATGTCCCCATATTTAATATTAGGTATTTTATTTATTTATTTTCCCCAATATTAAATAATTACATTTTTAGCAACTTAACTTATGTCCCAATGTTACATAGAACATAAAGTGGCCCCAAGAATAATTACATTAAATACATTATGCAAGGTGTACAACACACCTTTTCCTAACATTCTCCCACTTGTTGTATGCATTGCATAAGGGGAACAAGTAACCTCAAAACATGAATCAAATGAACAATCCATGTAGCCACATATACCATCATGGAATCAAAGTGCTCCATGTGCTCCATTAAGATACCTACAACAAGAATCAAGGTGACTACCATCCCAAGAATGAATTCTCTCATCCACCATCAAGCCAATGCACAAAGATAAGAAGCCATCCAAAGAGAAGCCACACAATTTGTCACAACGAAGCATAAGTCCTGCCTCAACTAATATCCCAAACACATACACTCAATCCAAAGGTAACAATATGCACTAGTAGTTGTCAAGATACACAAACCCATAGCTGAAATAACACCCACAACAAGTGCCAATACATCCAACTATCCATACCTCCAAGGTATACAAAACATAGTAAACTCATGCCATAAACATATACACCCATAAACTGCAATCATAAACTCCATGTGCAAAACCTTTCAAAGAATGACATACACATCCAAGAGCTCCCACTACATGGGTAATACAAATCTGAAAAAGATCAAGGCATACCAAGTCTACCAATAGCATCATATAGAAAGTGTAAACAACATCATGTAGAACCAAGGAATCATCCAAAATGGTATGCAAACCTGTAAGAACAACTCTTACCACAAGTCTCCATAGCTCTCCCAAGTTCTCCAAACCAACAAAGGAAAAAGATAAAGGAACCTCCATGTAATCACCCAAGAACATAAATGAAAACACATGACCACAAGCTAGTTATCACTATAGCTCTAGCCAAAACTCAAACCAATGTAATGTGAAACCAAACATCTAGGAAGATAACCAAGACCAAAGAGAGAAACTATGCACACCATATACCTATAGAAAAATCTCCTACATACACCTCTAAATTCCAATTGTGTCAAGTATGATCTCCTCCACAACACCCTAAAATAAAATCCATGACAACAACCAATCGTTCAATCACCAAGATCAAACATAACATATGTATCATGTAATCAACATGGATGTAAGCCTCTCATAACCAAAGAAGATCAAACTAAATCCATTCCCAATGAAGGAAATAAGCCCAATACATCTCCTAAACTCAACATCAATGAATATAATCACAATGCATAAGGAGATAAACATGCCAACACTCCTCAAATGAACCCTCCAAAACCATATATTCATAGCTCAAGATCCAAATGCATGAGAAGATAAAGCATAAAACATAAAGCACCTAAAAGTAACAATGAGCAATACCTCTCAAGTGAAACCGTCGAGAAGACCAAGAGTGGGGAATGGGAATGATCGTCCAAGATATCCAAGTCTTCATGAATCATCCAAGAACAATCCCTCATAGGTCCATGTTGAACTCATGTCCAACCAAGGTGTACGCTCCTCAAACTTCTTACTGAAATATCATAAAGAGTAACCATCTCAAACCATGTCTCTAACCATAAGAGAACTCATGCCTCACCTATGTATCCAAGTATCCATGAGTACCTATAACCAACCAATCCATTCCAAACTCCAAATGCAACATAGCACCATCATGAAGTAATCAAGAAAATGATAGATGTACCCAATACCAAGAGAACCACACAAGATCAATATCAAAGCTTTAGGAACATAAACATGACATCCATGATCTAACCATCTCCTCCTAGGAGATCACATGCACCATAACATACATATATACATCCTGGTCTCAAGAGAACATGTACCATGCCACAACTCTAAGCTAGCATCAAGAGTAAACCATGACATAATAACAAAACACTCTAAACCAAGAAAACATACATCACTAATTAATATGAATATAACCATCCCCTGACAATAAAACCAAAGATACCAATGAACCCTCACTGCATAGAAGTAGAAACAAAGAGTCCATCCATGAAAGTAACAAAGAATGTAGAAGATCATCCACCATCAAATGGTGAATCCACATCACTACCAACAATTCCTATTGAGCTATGATATTGAGTCACACATGGCATAGTGACAACCATCCTCTCCATGAAGATCATCCAGGTCTACACACACAACTAAAATTTCAGTAACATAACAAGTAGAACCAAAATCTCCAAGCCAAGAAGATACCTACGACCACCAAACCATCATAAACATATCCATCATCGCCAATCCATCACTGTCAAAAAGCTCCCATTGAAAAAGTGTAACCAAGCTATCCATGACATCATGATAAACCACATGCTACAAGTCCCAAAAACAACTGTCCAGGTACTGTAAGAAACATCCATCCTCTAATCTCTAAGCACACATACCAATGTACAAATGAACAAGAACAAGGCCAACTATCAAAGTCTGCAACAAGGAATCAAACCTGGTGAATAAAGATAATCCACAACCAAGTCATCCCACTGCAAGTAAATGGGTAGCTAATCCACAACCTACATGACTTGTAGATTCAATCATTGAAACCTGCAAACTCATCATCACATCAGTAAAATGAAAACTGAGATATCTAAGAGAATATCTATATAGACCAAATGACTCAAACACCAAATCAACCTTTGATCAAAATTTCCAAACATATCCATATTCAAGTACGATAGTTAAGGAACCAAACACACCACCAACACACCACCAACAATGCATCTGCATAAACAATCATGACATGCCAAATTCTGTAAAGCACAAGAAACATCCATGACATCATGATCACCACCAAATGTACCAACAACTAACAATCCAACCGTGTCCACATGTCTGCATAATCATAGTCAACTGCATAGATCTCATATCATGACTGTACCTGGTAATACCATCTCACCTCCTCAACATGAAAACAAAACCAGCAAAGCAAGTGACTAAACCAAGCCACCAAAACTGAACATGCATCAACACTGAAATATCAATGGGCAAAGACAACCCATGTCCAAGTCATAAATGCAACATGTAAGTATAGACCGCCTACAATGCTACACAACTTGTAGATACATCAATGAAGCATAAAAATCCAACCAAATACTGATAACCATGTCAAATGAGATAATAATCTGAGATGTACAACTGAGCATACAATGGATCCAACATCAAATCTCCAAGATCTGATCATCCATAAACTCATAGTATCACCATAGTCAAAGAAATTCATAAAAAAATCAGGTAAGAAAACAACAAATAAATGATTCCAAAATAACTCCAAACCTAATCCACTGTGTAGTGCTCTGAACAAGCTTTCCGTTAACTATTCGAAGTCCAAAATCTGACTCTGTATGCACCCAATATCACCTCTTGAATCTCAAAATGAACACCTGACTTCTAGCTATACAACACTATTAAAACTGTAAAATATCAGAAAATCACTATCACCACAGCGTAGAGCACTGAGTTAGCTTTCCAACAAGTCGAAGAAGTCAAAAAATGAAGCGCTTGGGTGAAAGTTATGCCCCCTAAAAGAAATTCGCTCAATTTTTCTATAAGGCAAAAAATCACCACCCCTGGTGACTCATTGGTGGTGGGATGACGACCCCACCTGGCAGTGCCACCCCCTGGTGGTGGACCTGAAGAAAATTTCACATATATATATATATATATATATATATAATTTATTCGGGCCCTTTTCAAAAAAAAAATCATCAGCAGTACTTTTTAAATAGGCAGATTTTTTAATAATAAATTTTTTGTTTTATAAGGGTTTGACCCTACTTGTGGGACCAAAAGGTCGACCACCGGCAAGGTTCGGCTGGAAACAAGTACCTTGTGAGTACCGCTGGTAGCAATACTACAGAGTATTCACTGTCAGGCGATACCAGTGCGGGTTGCCAGTGGTCGGGGGGTTTGCCAAAATTTTAGGATGAGATTTTTAAACTTTTTTTTAAAGATCCGTATGACCTGCAAATAGGGCATTTTACAAAAAAAATTGCATTTTTCTAGTAATAGAAATAGGTCAAATTATATATCAAAATTTGTCTCTTGGCCAACCCAGATCCAATTATGAGGTCTATTTTGTTCCAGGAGGTCTTCTATCATTTTTCCCCCACAAAACCCCCACTTGAATGCAAAACCAAGAAACCCATTTCACCCAAAATTTCTTACACACCAAATTTGTAAACAACCCATCAAAACAACAAACCCAAAACCCTCAGATCTACAATAAACAACCTAAAAAACCCTCATATCTTGCCATACCTTTCATTCTCTTATGCAATGCATAGATTTAAACTCAAACAAGAGTTTTCTCAACTTAGGGTTATACAACCACAACCATGTATCTGATACCAATTCTTGGAAACTTGCAGCCATTGAAAGATAATTTCCACATAACCCAAAAGATAAATGTATGCAACTAAGTATTTAGAATCCACATGCAAGAGAATAAACAACATACCAATGAAAATATGACACAAGATATACCCTAGGAAAACCCTCAAGAGGGAAAAAACCCAGCCTCCAAAAGCATCCATCTCATGTATTATTCATCAATAAATATTACAATGCATCTTCAGAGTCTCCATGAACACCATTGAAGCAACAATCCCTCTCCAAGAAATCCATGTGAACAAGCATGCAACCACACATCTTGTGCCATGCTTCAAACCCTCACAAATGCTAACCAAAGCTAACATGTAAACTTGCATACTAAACAACTACCTTGTGGTTGCTTTTATAGAAGCAAGCTCCCACAAAACCATGTCCCCATATTTAATATTGGGTACTTTATTTATTTATTTTCCCCAATATTAAATAATTACATTTTTAGCAACTTATGTCCCAATGTTACATACAACATAAAGTGTCCCTAAGAATAATTACATTAAATACATTATGCAAGGTGTACAACACACCTTTTCCTAACATTTCTTACTTCTTTCTAATTTGGCAGTGAACCCTTCTCTATTTTGGGCATTGAATCCTCCGATAGCGAGCCTATTATATTTAGTGTTGCTATTACTTTATATTGTGATCTAATCCTCATTGTGGTTTTTCCCTCTTGGGTTTTCCACGTAAATCTGGTGTTATATTGTGCATGGTGTTTTGATGTGTTACTGTTTCTCTTATTTACTTTCCAATCTGATTAAGGGTTTAAGGGCTAATAAAGATCTAAATGTTAATGAGGGATTTGATGCTTTAATATACAACTGATTCACCCTCCCTCTTTGTTGTCTTGTGCATCTAACAGAAGGGACTATGATATGGTCTACATTACAAAGATGTGCTCCATTAATTAAGAAAGGGCTCTTTTGGATGATTAACAAGGGTAATAATGCTCTTTTTTGGTTTGATTCTTAGGACAACCAACATCCTCTTCCTCCCATTTTCCCTCGCTTCAACCCTTGAGTAAGGTTTTTATTGAAGCAGGTTGGTTGAATGTGGTGGATTTCAAATGCTACATCAATTTTGGCTGGTCAAAAATTTATTGATGGAAGGATCCCAAAAGTTGGTCTAGGGGAATATCTTTTGAAGATCAAAATTTTCTTTCCTTCATTCTCTCTACTAATCCTTGTTGTTCTTTAGAGGAGCCAGTTATTTTATCTTGGGATTTCAACTCTAAAGTATTTTACTCTATGTCTCTTAGCTATCAACTTTTGTAGCTTCAAAAAAGTGGGAACAATCATTGCCCTTGGTTGAAGAAGATTTGGAACAGAGCTTACTGACCTAAATGTAATTTGTTTATTTGGATTGTATCCCAAAATAAATGCTTGACATGGGAGAATATTAGGAAAAGAATATTCCAAGAGCCTTGTGTTTGTGTTCTTTTAGATAGTCAGGTTTCCCTACTACTGGATCTTAGCTCACCTAGCTCTCTCCTGAGACCATGTTTTGGTGGGATTTTTTTCTAGGAAATTAAACAAATCTAGAGGACAATATCCTCCCCCTCATGGTTTTTTGAAGATCAACACTGATGATTCTACCCATGGAAACCTTGGCCCTGTTGGGATTGGAAAAATTGGTTGAGACTATAATGGATCTATGAGTTTTTTATTTTCTTCCTTTATGGGGGTGGTGTAGGGGCACCTAGTTAAGTTGTGCAATTTTGGTCTAAGGTTAAGTTTTTGTGTTGTTGAGTCTAAATGTGATGTAATAAGGTCATAATAGACCATTTTCAATGTCTTGAGTCATCTAGGGGTTGGTCAGAGAAATTTTTTCAAGTATTGTGTCAATGTTGTAAATGTTGCATTAGCAACTTTGCAAATCTTGTTGTTTGGGAAGTTCAACGGTCAAGTAGTTCAAAAGGTGGTTGGAACCGATGAGTTTGGATTGTAAAATTTTAAATATGCATTATAAACTTCATGGTAGGGTTTTGGAGTTGATTTTGGTGAAAAAGCAATAAGAAAACTCAAAAAAATTGTGTGTTTTCATTCAATTTTGCTGCTACAAGTTTCTGTATGGTCCCGTACTGATTGCTTTTGATCTAATGTGTTTGTAATTTTGTGGAGACATGAACTAACTCCATTTTGGCTTTTATCTGAGATGGTTTCATAAAGTTTCAAGGTTTTTATAGCCATTTTACTGTCAACGGGTTGAAAATCCTGTTTTAGAGGGTTTGAAGGTGTAAAAATGGAATAAATGACCATTCCACCAATGAAAACCTCTGTAAATCAGTGGAATGGTGTTAAATAGGCTCTTCTTTCATGTTTTTAGGTTTTTAGATGTAGGGGAGGAGGTTTTGGGCTAATATGATGATGCCCTAGGGTGAATTTCACATGTTTTCATGCAAATGAGAGGTGTAGATGCTAGGGTTTGTCAGAAAGCTTTTGGGATTAGTCTTGTAATGGTGGAAAACATTTACACGGGCTATATTTTATGTGTTAGAGGTGTTGGTTTGCAAAGTGGTGGCTTGGAGTTTGTAGATTCAATAAATCCCTATGTGACAAGCCTAAATAGGCCTAAGTAATGGTTTTGTGATTTGATGAATTTGTGGGTGTTTCATTAGCCAAAATTTGTTGACTCGGATCATTTGTGACCTGTGAAGAGCATTGGAATAGAGTTTGGTGGATTGGGTGAATATTTTCACAAAGTTGCTTTGAGAAATAGGGCTAATTAAGCCTCATTTCAGCATAGCAATCAAAATATGAAGGTGAAGTTCCAAAACAAGTGTATGCACAAATTATATATGTTAAAGAATGCCAGAAAGGGTGTCTAGAATGTCAATTATTTTGTGGGGGTGACACTTATTTTGAAATATATGAAGAATATGAAGAAAGTGTGAAACAACGCCAAGTTAGGGTTTTCAAGGTTGAAGGATTGTTCAAAATAGGTTGAATTGTGATTGTTTGAAGGTATTCTCCTTGCTCTACATCAGGGGGTGACTTCCACTAATATGATGGAGGCTTGGGCAATTCTAAAGGTGGTGGAAAAGGCTAGTGAGTTAGGTTGGACAAAGATTGTCTGAGACAAATTATATGATCTTGGTCTCTTTGTTGAACAAAGGGAATTTAGAGAAGGCTTCATGATTTTTGGCTTGAGTGGTTAGGAAAATCATCCTTATTTCATCTAATTTCAAAATTATTAATTTTATTCACATTCCTAGAGAATAGAATAAAGTGGTTGATTGTCTTGCCAAAGAGGCTTCAGAGGGGAATACCAATTGGAACATTGCTGATTGGAATGGGCTTGATCAACACAAGATTCAACAACAATTTCAGCTAATTCAAAATGACCAATTGGATTAGTAGTTGGGGAATGTATTTGAAGAAGCACATGGTTGCTAACTACCGTATTTTTTGGTATTGCAAGTCTCCTTTATGTATTTCTAGTATTTGGACTATTATGATGGCTTTGCCATATGGAAATCTACTCGAAATGGATGTAATTAGCTCTCTTATTTAATAATTATTTTCTCTCTTTAAAAAAATGATTATATTGTGAAATAAAGTTAGGATTTCTAGTTTAAATTAGTGTTTCTATTTTTATTTCAAATCGGTAGTTTTTATTCCATTTCTATTTTAAATTTAAGATTTTCATTTTAGATTTATGCCTTAGGGTTTAGATTTATAGTTTTGATTTCATTTCATATATACATACAAATATAAATTTTTTTAAAAAAAATGTCCACTTTTTGTAACAACTATTACATTTTGAAAAAAAAAATTCAAGTAGGTTAAATACCTACCTTGATGTGGGAGCTGGGATGAAGAGTGTTGGAGTTGATGACTAGTTTGGTAGAGTTGAGGGTGATATTATTTTATGTGACTCAATCTTAGTTGAATCCATTTTAAGCAAAATTATTTTGACCAAAACCTTTGGCTCCATGTAAATTCCACATGGTTTTGACCAAATCCATTTTGGTTGAAACCTTTCCAAGTGAAAACATTTAAGCTAAAAAGGATTCAGTTGAAATTATTATTTTTGTTGTTGAAAGTGTGATATAGTTATGAATGTTCACCCTTACAATAAATAAAGATATTCAACACATGTGTGAAAAATAGCAAACAATGAAAAAAGTTCAAAAAAAAAGATACACCCTCTACATTGATGTCCTTCTTTCAACAACACAAAATTAATTTAGGTAAATACGAAAAAGGTATGCATAATAGGAAACTATGTGACTAAATTATAATCAATATCAATTAAAATAATAATATGATAAAAAATTATTAGAAAATGTGTACCCCAAATATCTGTGTTAACAATCTATGTTTAAGGAATTATGAAAAATCTCATTTCTATCTCTTGAGTTATATATTATGGAGAAATATTATTCATAAAAATACTATAAAGTATAATAAACAACTTATTAACATATTGTTGTCTAAATTTTGGGACCTCTCTTTGTTAACCGCCCCCCCTAGTTAAATTTTGGCTAAGTCATTATTTGAGAAGTGTTTTATTGAACATTTCTAACTCGAGCGATGTTTTTATTAGTTCGTCTAACTTCCCATTTTATCGCCACAGTTCTTTCCTTCTTCGTTTTCTTAACCCGAGCGGTATTTTGGGGTTTTGTTGTAACTCGCTATATGTTCTGAAGTCTTTCTTTAAAAAGGTTGGTGGTTCGTACCTAAAGTTTACGAACTTGTCAAAAAGACCACCGATAACCTTTTTCTAAGTTTTTCTAAGCCAGGCAGGAATTCGAGTGACCCCTATAACTACATCGACAATTTGCATAGTTCCATGAAGTCTACACATTACTGCCAGAGCGTGTTCCAAAGAAATTAAGTGGCCATCAAACAGATTACCATTTTAAAGTGCAAAAGAAAGCTATTTGTTCAAAGTTGAATAAAAAAAATGCCATCCACATATCGTAGAATTAAACTAGAATCAAGAAAAAATTGCTCATGATACAAAAAATTAACACCAGATGTACCAAAACACTATACTTTATTATATATATATATATACTGCTGGAAATACAATTTTTTTGTTGATTACATAGAAACGGGGAGCTAGGCAATATCAAAATAGGAAATTCTTTTCAGGCACAAAGGGTGAACACCAACACATGGACTGCTTCTATAACCACTTACAAATGTTTTATCTGAGTAGGTGAGAGTAGGTTCTCATGCGACTGTAGAAACTAGGCAAATAGCTCCATGTTGTTTCTCACTATCCCACACGTAGGAGAGTCATTGTTTCCTTCAGGGCTTTGTTCTGAGGAATAGAAGCAATGCAAATGGCATCACCTATCAGCCCACTCCATGGATATCAACTGGGACCAATGATGGCTACATTCACTTGATGAAGGAATTTTGGTCGCACTATTGCCCTCATCCCCTAGTCATGACATCCAGAGGTGCGGATTATGTTGTACACAAAGCGCTCTAGGAGTGTTGCATTGTGCACGTGAACCTAGTTTAGAAAGGTATCTCCCAATATGTTGCGTAACACTTTCTTTTCAATCTTACTTTCAACTATGAAAACCTCCTTTAATTGATCAGACAGTTTCCTGAAAAGAGGGCTACACTCAATCTCTTCAATTGTGAAAAATCATTCATGGATACACCATTGCTCTAAGCACTAGACATGTTTGATACTATAGGATGGCTAAGTAAGGTTGTCCCTGTTGAATTTATAGAGGGTTGGTGAGACATGGTAACTAAGAACAATCAAGATGATAGGATGGTGATGTAGTCTGAATTAATGGTTGATATGACAAGAATTTAAGTTACATTCCTAATTGATTTCACAGTGAGGAAGCTTGCATGTGTGATAGTTGTTTAATGCTGAATTGGTGAGGTATGCATACTGTTTCAGAATCAATTTCCATGAGGTGAGAGTTAAATAAAGAAGTGCTCGGGAATTGTTTAAGGTCTTTTCATTGGAAATGTAATCATACAAGTTATTTATTATTTATTTACCACTAGTTTCCAAGAAAGACAGTTATGTGACAAGAAGACGTTACTGCAACCAATCGGTAACTATCAAGAGAGGAATACGATTCCTATATCTAGGTGTAAAGGCCATTTAATAGGGATCCAAACTTTGGAGATTACACTGTGATGTAATTGAGGGAGGAACTTTAGATATGTTTTGTTTCATTTAGTTTCCAAATTATAGTAGCTCTCAATCTGTGAGTTGTGAGTAGAATAATATGTTGATTGGACTGGTTTGTGAGCCACATACATAAATTGAATGTGTTTTATGTGAGAAATATATTCGACTGCATTTATTTCATCTATTGTAATTATGTGTAATTATGGGATTTCTTAGTTCAGTTTACTCTTACTTTGTCATTAATCGGTGTAATATCGTAAAATTGCATCCCTTGCAATTTCACATACAATTTTATATTTGCTTTAGTGTCCAATCCCTTAGCATTTGTGTAGGCTCATTTTAGCCTCTAAATCAACTTTTTTCCCCTCTTAGGATGCTTAGAACCCCTTTTTAGCAGCTACCCTCGCACATCAGCTTTGTGTCAAACCTTGTACTTTTCTCGTACTTATCGTTTTGTAGCGTGATGTGTCTAGACACTAGTACACTGCACAGACATCTGTGCACCACACTAGCATCCCATGACATTTCAATGTTCAAATGGCCGCTTCTGAGAATTTTTTCCACTTGTTAGCAAGTTTTTTCAATGGTAACAACTTGGGACACTTTGTAACTACTCAGGAATCTTCTTTTTGCTCCTATTCTCTCTTTAAAAGTATTTTCAATCTATTTGGCCTTCTTGGCTTATCTCTTGAATTCTCTTCTCATCTTGCAACATTACCTTGCTATCTTGCTTGTGTAGTTCCCTATAGCTTGCTACAACAACCTCAACCTCTTAAGCTCTTACAACACCCTTTGCAGCTCTCTTGGCTCTCATAACCATCTCTTTCATCCTTGCTCTCCTTGGCTTCCTTAAGCCTTGCATCTGATATCTCTCTTACCTTGTGCTTGCAAGCATCTTGGGATTTCACACATCCCTTATCTATTGCATCTTTATTTTGTGATATAGGTTCTCCTCCTTGAGTGGGGATTGCTTTTATCACTCCATATTTGCTTACTTCATTCACTTTCTCTATCTATCTAGTTGTCTGTGGAGGAGGGAACACCAAAATGGGGGTTTGACTAAAGCAAACCCCTATACAATCCCAACATTTTCTCCATATCTTATGTATGCAAGTATCAAAGATAGTCATTTGCTTGAGGCTCCATAACTTGGGTTTTTGTGAGTGTCCTCTATCTCTCATCCTCTTTAACTTTATCATTTGTACTTTACTTCATTTCAATTTTGTTACATTCTGGTACTTTCCCACATTCTAAGGTTTTTAGCAATCAGAGTAGAAGTAATCGCCTTAAATTTTCTATGTAATAAAATTGGTTTCTAGTTCATACAAGATGCCAATGTGCCTCTAGGACTCCAGTGCTCCACACTATCGTCCTCATTCTGCACTATCATCCTTTGGTAAAAAAATTGCTAGTTTGTCCATAAACCTCTATGGCTTGCTCTTTCTGATTCTAAAACTCTCACTTTGTTCCCTAAGGTAGTTTAGGGAAGTTCCTCCCTTGGGAATCTCTTGAGAATAGACTCATGAGCAGTGAATCCCCCTTCTCTACAATTGGTACGATCTGTGAGCTAGCCGATTGATGATCTCTAGGATTTATTTCGCATTAATTACATTTTTATGAGCTAATTTCAGTTGCCTTATCAATTTCTAGTTAAAATCTACTTATCTTTATTCAATTTGCACGAGGGATTTGTACCTCTCAATTCAGAGGAAAGCCACAAATACAATTATGGCCTTTCAAGAGCTATTAATGAATCAGTTTTAGTCCTTATTGAGTAATCTAGAGTCATTTGTTACAACATATTTATCTAGGGGCCAATTCATTTGCTAACAAAATTTTGGCAACTCTACTAGGGAGGGATTTAAATCTCTGACAATTTGTTTTCATGCCATGTAGTAGGATGGTACTTCCCCATAATGATGTGTTTCCTATACTACAACCTGATCTAGATTAGATGCAGGTAGAGCAAGAAGACATCATATCACAATTAAATACTCTCACTTGGAGGTACACGACAAGTGCTGCAAATTATATGCATGCCAATTTTGTTCTGGAAGAAGAAGAAGAACGAGCCCTATGCCCACTGCCACTAGTAGTGGAATGACCCCCAAGATTGATTTTTGAATACTACAACAACACACCCCATCACCCTGATCCTTGTCAGAATCAACCTCCCAATCAACATCTGAATCAGCGTACCAACCAACCGCAAAATCACCCTCCAACTCAACTACCACCTCGGTGGTAACCTGGAGTTTCTCTTCATTACTCCTATAGGATTTGGCGACTCTAAGTATCATGACTTCCATTCTTTGGGGTAATCATATTGGGCCTTTCACCCTATCTCAATGTAATGACCTACCATGTGGCTCAAGGAAGAGGTTTCCAAAATTATCTGGCAATAATGTTCAAGATCCGGAAGAGCATGTCCTGGCTATGACTGTAGTGAGTGGAATCTTGGGTATTCAAGATGAGGATGTCTTTGTCAGAATATTTGTTGACATTTTGGTCGGGAAGGTTTTTGAATGGTTCAGGGGATTGAAGAAAGGTTGCATAACAGGATGGGATTTCCTACACAAATATTTTTTGTGACGCTTCCAAAACCCTATTAATGTAGCTACTCTACTCAAAAGTTTCTTCAAAATTGTAAAGGAAAGACATGAATCTATGAGGGATTTTGTCTATCGATTTAATCAATCTCTTCAGCGGATTCGTTCATCAGAGCAACCTAGTAGGGTGATTCAATTTCATGTTTTTACTTTCGCCCTTGATCCTGATATTTAGCTTATGCTAAAAATAAATAAGGTATCTAGGATCGAACAAGCCCAAACTAAAGCGGTGAACATTGAAAATGACCTGATTGTAGTTGGTAAATGGAAATCTAACCGTGTTGCTCAGTCTATCAATCATCGTCCACCACCTACCCCTTCCTCCTTTGGTTTTTAGGTAATTACCAATGCCTCTCGTCCTACTTCTAAAAGAATTAACTTGACTGTATTGAATGAGGTACAATTTTTACCTGATCAAGGAGTATCTATGAAAGAAAAAAAATAGTATTGGCATGCCCAAGCGTATAGTCTAAACGCCACATTTGAATTAGGAGACGAGCTCAACTCATCCAACGATGATGAAGATTATACACCATGGGAAAGGTGTAACCATACTTTTTGATTTGAAACTTCATTTGTTCCTGCAAATAATCCGCTCCTTCTTAGTAAAAATAGTAAAGGCTAGGAGTCTAGCAATCTTTTCATTCCAGAATACGAGACCTTCATGTTTGAAGATCTCCAAGATAAAACTACCTATGTCACTGAGAAGATTTTCAAAGATCCTCTAGGTGAAAGTGGAGTTAAGTGGTTAGTTAATTCAAATCCTCTCTTCCTTTTTGAAGAATTTGAGATCCATGACAATGCCTTCTTTGGAGAGATCATTTCTGGTTTGCTAGAACCATTGATAGTGGAGGCCACTCAATTTTTTGTTGATAATCAAGAAAAAGAGGATATTAAGGAAGTAAAGGATTGGGAAGTCGTAGAATCACAATTGAATGTGCCAGTCAAGGGATCTTTCATGAAATGATAAGTTATGCGGTTGCAAGGGAGGTGAGAAATTTGAATTCATTTCAAAGGTGGGAAACATTTTTAATAATTAAGTCTTAGGAAATAAGCAATGCTTCGAAGGCATCTGATGATGCCCTTTCATGTTAGGAGATGATTTATGATGAGAAGTGGTTGTTTGGAAGCAATGCTATTGGTTTCTTATTTAATTTCAGTACTTATATTTGGGTTGTCCATATTCTCACTACCCTCAAGAAGCTACATGCGCCAATGGGTTTCTTCAGGTCTGGGTCCTTCTCACAACCTGATAATTGTTTTGTGTAAGTTTTCCTTCCTTCCCCTTTTCGGTAGGTGTTAGCCTACCTTGTATATAGTCATTTTTGGTGTGTTGTTTTTGGGCATGTTTGCTTTGTTCGTTGCTCGACTTTGTTGCCTAATGGATAGGACTAGTCACATGCTTTTGGGTTCCTGGTTGTATCCTTTTTTAGTCCTAGTCTAAAATTTGGGACCTCTCTTTGTTAACCGGCCCCCCATGTTAAATTTTGGCTAAGTCTTTATTTGGGTGATGTTTTATTGAATATTTCTAACCTGGGCAGTGTTTTAATTAGTTTGTCAAACTTCCCATTTTACTGCCATAGTTCTTTCTCCATTTTCTTAAACCGAGTGGTATTTTGGGGTTTTGTTGTAACTCACCGCATGTTCTGAAGTCTTTCTTTAAAAAGGTTGGTAGTTCATACCTAAATTTTATGAACTCGTCAAAAAGACCGTCGATAACCTTTTTCTAAGTTTTTCTAAGCCGAGTGGGAATGAGTGACCACTATAACTACAACGATGATTTGTATAGTTCCATGAAGTCTACACATTACTGCCAGAGCGTGTTCCAAATAAATTTAGTGGCCATCACATAGATTACCATTTTAAAGTGAAAACAAAAGCTATTTGTATAAAGTTGAATAAAGAAAATTCCATCCACATATAGTAGAATTAAACTAGAATCAAGACAAAATTGCTCATGATACAAAAAATTAACACCAGAAGTACCAAAACACTATACTTTATTATATATATGTACTATTGGAAATACAAAAGTTATGTCGATTGCATAGAAACGGGGAGCTAGGAAATATCAAAGCAAGAAATTCATTTCAAGCATAGAGGGTGAACACCAACACACAAATTACTTCTATAACCACTTGGAGATGCTTTATTTGAGCAGGTGAGAGTAGGTTCTCATGCGACTGTAGAAATTGGACAAACAAACCCATGTTATTTCTCACTAGTCCCACGTGCAAGAGAGTCATTGCTTCCTCCAAGGCTTCATTTTGAGGAATATAAGCAATGAAAATGGCATCGCCTATCAACCTGCTCCATGGATAACTGTTAAGACCAGCGATGGCTACATTCACCCGGTGAAGGAATTCTGGTCACACCAACCTTTTTGCTTCCCTCATCCCCCAGTCATGACGTCCAGAGGTGCGGATTATGGTGTACACGAAGCGCTCCAAGAGTGTTGCATTGTGCATGTGAACCTGGTTCAGAAAGGTATCTCCCAATATGTTGTGTAGCACTTCCTCTTCAATCTCACTTTCAACTATGAAGACCTCCTTTAACTGATCAGATAATCGCCTGAAAAGAGGGCTACACTCAATCTCTTCAATCATGAAAAAATCATTCATGGATACACCATTGTTCTGAGCACTATCCATGTTTGATATTGTAGGATGGCGAAGTAAGGTTGTCCCTATTGAATTTATAGAGGGTTTGCGAGACATGTTAACCAAGAATAATCAAGATGATAAGATGGTGATGCAGTTTGAATTAATGGTTCATATGACGAGAATTTAAGTTACATTCCCAATTGATTTCATGATGGGATAGCTTGCACATGTGATAGTTGTTTAATGCTCAATTGGTGAGGTATGCAAACCATTTCAGAATCAATGGCCACAAGGTGAGAGTTAAATCAAGAAGTGCTATGGAATTGTTTAAGGTCTTTTCACTGGCAATGTAATCATACCAGTTATTTATTATTTCCCGACCACCAGTTTCTAAGAAAGACAGTTATGTGGCAAGAAGATGTTACTGCAACCAATCAGTAACTGTCAAGACATGAATACGATTCCTATATCTAGGCGTGAAGGCCATTTAACAAGGGTCTGATCTCTGGAGATTACAATGCTGTGATGTATTTGAGGGAGGAACTTTAGATCTATTATGTTTCATTTAGTTTCTGAATTACAGTAGCTCTCAATCTGTGAGTTGTGAGTAGAATAAGATGTTGATTGAACTGGTCTATGAGCCACGTACATAAATTGAATGTGTTTTCTATGAGGAATATATTTGACTGCATTTATTTCGTCTCTTGTAATTATGGGATTTCTTAGTTCAACTTACTCTTGCTTTGTCATTAATTAGTACAATCTATGAACTAGTTGATTGATGATCTCTAGGATTTATTTTGCATTAGTTACATTTTTATGAGCTAATGTCAGTTTCCTTATCGTTTTCTTGTTGAAAGCTACTTATCTTTATTCAATTTGCACGAGGGAGTTGTACCTCTCAATTTAGAGGAAAGCCACAAATGCAATTGTGGCCTTTCCAAAGTTGTTAGCGAATAATTTTTAGCACTTAGCAGGAAAGAGAGTTATTTGTTACAACATATTGATCTAGAGGCCAATTCGTTTGCTAAAACATATTAAAAATGAGATAAATGAATATTAATTTAAAAAATAGAATCTACATAGATTATGTCACAATCATTAGTTTATATTGTCTTCAAATTCTTAATTGTTTTCTTGCTATACTTGAGATAAAATGAAATATTAAAAATATTTATTTGCATGGCCCACTTAAGCCAAAAAGTGGGACATAAATTTATGTTTTCACCTTGATAGTTTACTTCTAATAATCAATGGAAATTTTATCATTCATTTTTAAATTTATGTGTTAGTTTTTTCAAATGTGAGTGTGCTTTATTGGAATATCTTCATTTATATTATCATGTTTCTAACACTTCTTAATCCCATGAGATATTGTCATATCAAAATTCAAAAATGGGAACAATGAAGATGCATATAATGACACTCATAGTGAGGATCACCATGAAAAAAACAAGCCAAAGAGATTCAAAGGGTTTACTAGATTATAGGAGCCTCCAAATATTATATTGGAACAAATATTTGAACATAAACTTATCACTTTTCCTCCTATTAAGTCAAGGGTATCTCTAATATTGCATTAAATAAATTCAAGTATTTTGTCCTTATCAATGCATATATGGGTATTTTATGGATAAACAAGGGGGAAATACAAGTTAAGATTATTCATAATCGTAATAAATTGGATGATAATGATCCTTATCATGTTACATATTACTTGAATAATGTTGGTTTTGATGAGCATAGTACATAATATGTCGAGGTTACACATAAGGGAAAAGAGAAAACACATGAGATGGTATCTAAGCCCATTATTTCAAAGAATACATCACATTTGGCATCTCTACATGACACTTCCATCATAGAGAGACACTTCATGATGAAATGGATATTCATATGGGAGAATAGATTATAGTGACACATATTTTGAGTGTACATTAAGATAAAATTACATGATGGGAATGAATTCATTAGTCAAATTTATTACCTATCTCTATTTCTATATACAAACATATTGTAATTTTATTTTATTTGGACTTACGTTTAGTTACTTTCATGTTCCTCATTAGCATTTGGATGATGCAAAGCCACCATTAGTGGTGTATACTGGTGTAAATGACTTTATAAGTGTCTTTCTTTGATCATACGACTTCTTTATTGTGTTATGTATGTCTTTACTTTTGTCTTATGCCATTGGTTTACCATATGTCTGACCTTTTACTTATGCCATGTATGTTGCAATCCACCTTCCTTATATCTTCTATTATCTTATGTTTCATTTTTACTTTGTGTTTTTTATTAATTCATTTATTTTGTGAACATTCATCATGTATTCTATTATCTTATGTTTCCTTTTACCTTTTTACCTTTTAATTATGTCATGTTTGTTGTGAGCTTTCTGTTATTATGTCTTTAATTCTCATTTCACCTCCTATTATGTCTAATGTCTCGTTTATTTTTTCGTAAATGTTATGTTTTACCAATTAGTGGCATCATCTTTATGATAGTTGTGTTATCCTACATTAATGATGATACATTTATAGTCATATTATAGATCATATGCCTACAATATTTACATCCTATGTTGTCATGCTTACATCATGTCTACATACTTTTAAAAAATTGTGTGTTCAATTATGATTATCATGTTTTTATCTTATGAACCATGTTCATGCTTGCATGTCTATTTTATGTAACTTAAGTTCTTATATTATGACTAAATGGTTATAAATTACATTTACACATGCTTACATGATTCTTATATCACATGTATTTTATCGCTTGTTTGTACTCCCCATTAGGGGCTACCTTGCTTCATATTTCACACATGCTTTCACATTCATGTCTTACTATATTATTACACGATGATACCTATATACATGATTGTACCTTTTCTCCATTCCTCTAATTCCTTACATCACTTGTGTTCAACCAATTGGATGGTGAATATAATGTCAACAATATACACTTGATGAGCATGGTTGTGGCAACTATCTCATGATCACTTCCATTTCAAAATGGAATCACATTTCTTGTTCTACACCAAGAAGAAACATATTTAAATTATCTAAGGAAGAATCACATTTTTATGCTAGGTAGAATCTATTGATATGAACAAGTATATTTCCTATCTAATTTCTCCTTTTGTAGTGTGAACAAGGCACATTATCTAACTATTTATTAATTAGGATCCATTCACACATGTTCACATGTGAAGTTTACTTAGGGAGTTAAGTATCTTTCTAGAAGTCACTAGTACATATGTGATCTTATACCCTAGTTGTCACATCACATAGGATTAAGACACTTGTCATCATCCTAGTTAGTCTTATCTCTAAAATTTGCCTATATAAGCAAGACATCATATGTACATTTTGTAATAGGGTTTTAATAATAATCTATTTTGCACCATAATCAAGCAATTCTTTCTCTTGTTACTCTCTCAAGTAAAAGACAATATTTGGTTTTGTAAGTGATCTTGGGAGCTAGAGTTTGTTGGTGACTCTAACATAGTATTATAGCTTCAAATTTACAAGCCCCTTCTCAAATCTAGGAGATAATCAGGTAGGAGGTTTTTTGGATGCATTTTGGGGAAAAAAGGACCTCACCATTGAGTCCAAAAAGACCCAAAACCCCTATTTTTATATAAAACACTTGATATTTTGGCGATAATATATATTTTTTCCAAAATTAGTGAGGGTTACAAAATTAACAGTGTTTCAATTTGTACATTCCATATAGTTTTATGGATTCTTATTGATTGTACGATCTATACAGGTCATAGTCGACATCCACAAGCATGTAATCAGTTGATAAAATCCTTCAATGAATATTCTTAGGCATATTATCTAGCTTGCATCAACAAGTGTCATCATTGCACAATAGTAGGGGGCTTAATCCTAAACCACAAATTCTAAAATTTCAATCAAACAACGTGGCTAAAACCCATTGTCAGTTCATCACCAAAGTGTCACCTAAGTGACTTGACCTAGATCCATCACTTGAGTGGCCAAAAACACAACCTTTAACCTGCCGCCACTAGTTCTAGCTACCACTACCTAATTAATCTGCTGCAACACTACTAGGGGGCACTAATGGCCAAGTTTATAACCTAAAGTAAGTTATTTTTTATTTTTTCATAACTTTTGATCAATATATCAGTCTTTCATAGACAAGATATCAACAGAAAATTGGTTTAAACACTTCGTAATAGTGCAAGTTATTTTTCTTGATTTTGTTGTAGGTGCATGATATTGTTGATTAAATTCAAATCTTCATTTTTGGCCTTTGAGCTCATAAATTTTTCCTAGATCTCTGATTTTTGTGGCATTATAAATGTATTAATGATCTATATCCAACCATTCTTGCACCTTTTCCATATTCAACCCCAAGTACATTTTTTTTTAGTTTTTTACATATTTACATTTTGGATGATTTCTTGGACATCCTAGCACTTGAAAAAGTTTCAATTTGAGCAAATCATGCTTCATTTCAACTACTTACTATGTATTGAGATTCCTGATCTTTGCTTTTATTAGTTGAGTGTATCATGTCTAAAAATTGAAAATGAAATGCACATATTATGAGAGCAATCAACATGAGAAATAATTATGTTCTCATGTAACACATCATCTCCTTCAAATCCTAATTGAGATCTCATCTAGTCCATCACTTGATGCTACATCCAAATCTAGAGGTGCTTCTTCGAGAGCTTCTAGCGATTCTTTGCAACAAGTAAATCATAGTCTTTTAGATTCATCTTTGTGGAATGATTAATTGATAGGTTTTATAGACTTTTTTGTGAAGTCTCACATTTTAGATTTGGAGGACACATTTGAGGGGTTATCTCTCCTCTTTGATGGCAACATCATCATAGTTTTTTTCCCATAATCTTTTTATTTGGATCTTGTTTGTCATTAGCTACCACTTGATCTTGGTTTGTCACCTTCTCTATTGATTGGGCATGTACCTGATTTGATTGTGGCATCATCTTCCATGGACATAAAAATACATGAGCATATTTCACATACACAATCATAATACATATAGATTCTTCTTCCTACTAATTTATATCCAAAGTGAGAAGCTTTTCTACCTCCATATCTAGTTTTGTTTCTTCTCGAGGGGAGGAATGTTATTTTTAAGCATTGGATTGTATTTTTTCATCAAGCACTCACCATTTTGTAGGAGATTACACATTATGGGTGGGGCTACATAGTCTCTATTTTCCCCTCTCATGGTGGTATCATTGATTGTATATTGGTAAAAAAAGTATTCCTTGGGAGGTCATATTGAGTCGTTCTTCCTTCTTTCAATTTCTTATTTTTTCTCTTTTGAAGAGGAGTTTTGTCCCACTAGGTTTTCTCCTTTTCTCTATTTGTGAGAGATTTCATTTGTACATGGATACCTAACATGGCCTAGTAGTGGAGAACCATTATCATCACAATCTTTGCATCATTTATATTTTTTCACCATTATCCCTAAGTTGCACTTAAGGGGGTTGGTGTAAACACGAGTATTTACTATCTAGTTTCCCCTTTTGTAGTGTGAAAAAGGCATATTGTCTAACTAGTTATTAGTTAGGACCTATTCACACATGTTCACAGACTAAGTTTACTTAGGCAGTTAGGAGTCTTTCTATGATTCTTTAGTACACGCGATCTTATCCCCTAGTTGTCACATGACATAGGATTGACACTTTTCATCATCCTAGTTACTCATAGCTCTCAACCTTGCCTACATAAGCAACACATTATATGCACATTTTGTAATGGGGTTTAATCATAGTCCATTTTACATCACAATCAATCAATTCTTGCTATTGTTGCTTTGTTGTAGAAGGTAATATGTGATTTTACTTTTTAATTGATGATAGTTTAAGCAAGTTGTAATTTATGCCTATTTTAATTGCTTGACATATGTTATTCATTGAAAAGTTCCAATCTTATAGGTTTCAATATGAACCACTCATTACAAGGAGAATATGCCAAATTGATATTTATACTTGTATCATTTTTATTCAAATTCATGTATAATCTACTATCAAGTTGACTTAGACTTATTTTACATTGAAATGCATCTTCATATTATTTCACATGCAAGCCAAACTGATGGAAAAATGTAATGTAAAAAATACATATTCACACTTTTCTCCTTTCATTTTGGGCCCATTTCAATAAGGTTATATTTAATATTATGACTAGGTAGAAGTGAGCTATTCTAGCAAAAAAATGGAAAATAACCTAAGCTCTACTTGATTGTATTTGCATACATTTCAAGGGATTGATCCTAATTCTTAGTTCATCCATTCCCTTATTGGTAAAATTTGTAGTATGCATAATTAACCTAGGTTAGTTTTGTACATTACATATTTATGATCTTTGAAACTATAAAATTTAAATTTAAAATTGAGCCCTCATAATCGACTTCCTCCAACGAGTTGTTATGTGTTGGTCCTTAAGCACAAAACATGTCAACTTTTTTGTTAGGGTGTTGTATCTAAGGCTACACCCCAATTCACTTCAAACTATAGACAAAAATCCACAAGTTCTCTTTTTAATTCATATTATCACTCAAACATAATTAGAGCATCAACATTGCATCATTAGCTTACATCAACATCTTTGTCATTCATTGTGTGTTTGCTTGTTGTTTTCAACCATTTTAATTAAAATATTAAATCAACAACAAGGTTTTAACCAAAGGAGAATTATCCCTTGCCTAACAAACTCTTAAATGATGTTTATTGATACTACCCCTTTCAAAAGTAGGTACCAAACATTAAGATGAATAAATTCCAATGATTACTTTTGCCCAAGTAATTTTTGCGTGCTCATTTCAAATCCATGTATAGGATTCATATCTACAAATTATATATCTAATTCAATTCATTATTGCATACATTGATTTACTCCAAAAAAAATTATGAAACAACCTAGTTTAAATTTTGTCCCAACACATCCAAAAATAAATAACTATTCAAAAACTTTAATTAAAATGATATATATATATATATATATATATATATATATTCACTTTTCTAAATTATAAACTATAATCTCATACAATTCTAAATTAAATATTTTCTTATCCTCTAATTATTTGAGTTAATTGATTATAGGTACTTATTTATGAAAGCAAGATAAGATATGAATATGAAATTTGTTGACAATTTAGATGCATCCACTATAGAGAAAAGTTCATTCAACCAAAATTTGAAGTTTGGCTTTTAATTGGTTTATGAAGCACTTCCACATTTCAAATAACAAGACTTCTATCCTAAAAGGGGGTGTGAATATATTTTGAAATTAGATGATGTTCGACAATTTTTCATTTTGGATATATTCAAGGTGGTCACATATTAGCAAAAATTAACATAAAATTATTTTTATTCAGAAAGAGTTAAAAATCAATAACTAAACAAAACAAGTCCATGTCATTTAGGACGTTATTGTTCAACTCTTCTAAGTTTTGAATGAATAGTAATTTATCATTAGCAAAGTGAGAATTAAGATCCTACTTCATTACTAAGTAATGAAATACCACAAGTGATATTCTATGAGAATTTGATGGTTCAATAAGAATTTATCTTATTGACCTTTGAAAAGGAAGATATAAATTTTAAAACTATTTTATACAAACATTCCACAAAGAAGAAACAAGCTTTGAACCAAATCAACCCATTTCAATGTATTTAAAATTAAAAGAAATATCAATTTCATTAAGTGGAGAGTGCCTATCAACTAACATAAATTATTCTAGTATAGGCACTTTGAAGAAGGGTTGAAACCATTTATACATACATTCCACAAAGAGAAAAATAAGCTTAAGACTAAAACCTAACCATTCAAATATATCTAAAATTAAAAATATACCAATTACATTGAGTGGAGAGGGCCTATCAACTAACACTCAAATTACTCTAATAGCAACAAAAATAAGAAACTTTTAAATATATCAATTGCATTGAGTGGAGAGTGTCTATCAATTAACACAAATTATTCTAGTACCAACAAAAATAAGAGCTCTTTGAAGAAGGGTTGAAACTATTTATACGAACATTCTACAAAGAGAAAAATAAGCTTTGAACCTAAACATAACCATTTAAATATATCTAATTTGCATTGAGTGGAAAGGGCCTATCAACTAACACAAAAATTATCCTAATAGCAACAAAAATAAAACCCTTTAAATATATCAATTGTATTAAGTGGAGAGTGCCTATCAACTAATACAAATTATTGTAGTATCAACAAAAAGAAGGGCTCTTATGAAGAAGGGTTGAACCATTTATACAAACATTCCACAAAAAAGAAAAATAAGCTTTGGACCTAAACCTAACCATTTAATAATCTAAAATTAAAAATATTTTAATTGCATTGAGTAGAGAGGGTCTATCAACTAACACAAAATATTCTAATAGCACAAAAAATAAGAACCTTTTAAATATATCAATTGCATTGAGTGGAGAGAGTCTATCAATTAACATAAATTATTCTAGTACCATTTATACAAACATTCCACAAAAAGGTCATAAAATTTGGATCAAAATCTAACAATTTAAATATATTTAAAATTACAAGAATATGTAAATTGAATTAAATGAAGATAGCCTATTCAACTAACAAAAAAAAAATCTAATACTAACAAAAATAAGGGTCCTTTCTACAAGAAACATTGAAAGCTTAAAATTCTATTATAATTAAATTAATTTTTTTATTTTTAAATAATTAATAATATTCAATTGTTTTTGTGGGAGGTTGGGTGGGCACCACCCCACAAAGGATGTGTGGGTATGGCTGACACATCGGCTGGTGAGGTGGGCTGAAGAGTGAGGTGTTCGTTTAATTGGATGACAGTGGCTTTTTGGAGCCTTCTACGGGCGGGTGTTGTTATCATTTACTCCTGTCACTTGAAATGTCTTTTCAAATCTCATCACTAGCTTTTCCTCATGCTTTGTTTGGCTCGCCACCCAGGATACTCATTTAAGGTGATGGGTCGAGGTTTTCCAGGTACTTATGCACTAGTGCATTGACATCTTTCACTTGGCTAGAACATGGCATTTCTTTGTGTTTGGTATGGGAAGATTCATTTTGCTGGTTTCAACCAAGGAACTGGAGACTGGCGATATGGATACTCCTGTCCAATTGAGGAGCTCAAAGAGGCAAATGGTGTTCCTTGGCTCGGTGACCTCTCTCTGATTGAGCTAGATTATTTTCCATCTAAACTATCTCACATTTGCAACGGTTAAGTGTGTGGCCAACAAAGGTTTCATGGCAGAGGCAAAGGGGTATCGTTTGGATTCCAATATTTCCTCCCGCATGTTGGCTGGTTTATTGGATGTGGGGGTTTCAAAAGCCAATGCCAAGGTGATAATAAAACGGCTTTTCCAGTTGGACCTGTTGGTGGGTTTGGAGAGAACATTGGTTGCAGCTTCGATTGGCAAAGGAATTCCTCACCCTCTTGACCTTGCACTCTTGGAGGACCTGGATGCCCTGGTAAAGTATTATCCTTTCCTTTTGGACTTAAACGACATGGTTTTGGTGGAGCACTGTCGGTTGGCTTCTATGGGGGCTGAATTTCTAAGGAAGAAGTTTTGTTTTGTAGCGATTTCAGATTCTGCCTAGAAATATGAGTTCTGAGTGTTTGCACAGAGGAATGTTTGGTAACTGTGGGGGTCGAGCCATTGTCTGGTTGTTGGTTATGGTGTTGGTTAAATGTTTGGGTTTGTGTCCTAGTCTATATGTAAGCTTCCTTGTCACAATTTAATGGTTTAATGGTTTGGCTGGTTCTAACCCGATGTGGTCTTTTTGACATTTTGTTAAGTCGATGTTGTAATGGTGGTCTCTGTAGCCCATAGTCTAGGGCCTGAATTTTGTAAAATCTTTTTTGATATCAATATAAACCTTATCTTACCTATCAAAAAAATATATATTCAATTGTTTTAAGATGACTTTATAAGTGGAGGCTTAAAAGACCAAAAAAAAAAATATTAATAAACTCATAAATAAAAGATTAAGGTCATTTGATAATAATTAAAATAAAAAAAATAGAAAGCATGAGGAAAAAGACAAAAGCATTACGAATACATCATAATCAAGTTATATTTAAAAATAACAAGGAACAAATGCTAAAATACAAGACAAGGTGCCCTAAATCACATTATATACAAAGAAACAAGAACTAAATAATAGTCAAAATCTACAAGCAAAAATATCAAAATAATGAAATTGATAAAAAAATAGAAAGCGTGAGAAAAAAAGGTGAAGGGATTAGAAATACATTACAATCAAGTTACATTTAAGAATAATAAGGAATAAATGTTAAAATACAAGACAAAGTGACCTGCATCATATTATATAAATTAAAAAAAAAACATGAAGAACTAAATAATAGTCAAAATCTGCAGTCAAAAACATCAAAATAATGAAATTGATAAAAAAATAGAAAGTATGAAAGAAAAAGCAAAGGCATTAGGAATAGGTTATAATCAAGTTACATTTAGAAACAACAAAGAACAATGCCAAGACAAGGTGGTCTGCATCTAGAAACAGAAAGAACCAAATAATTGTCAAAATCTAGAAGCAAAAACATCAAAATAATGAAATTGAAAAGATTCAAATAAATATAAGAAGACTATGAAATTAATGGCTTGCCTCTCTAGCAAAATGGTCTAAAACAAAAGGCTGTGCGTCACAATATCACACTTCAGTACAGAAGAGGATTTTCTTAAAACATGCATGAACTGCTGACATATCAGCCAGTGGAAAACTTCAAATATTAGATACATTCACAATTCGATTTCATAACAAGCAACTATATAGTACACCTTTTTTCAATATACTGTAAAATGCTCAGGAGTCAACCATATATGTTAATGCAATGTTTAAACATGATTTTCACATAACAATATAGAAACCTGATACATAACTGGAAGATTTACCAACAAAGTTTAACATCAATCAATCATAGCACACCATGCCTTATTTACATTCCATAACGCCTAGGGCCCAATTGCCTACTTTACATCCATCACAACATGAGCTACACACTATGTATGATGCCTTTGATGCAGGGCAGTCCATATGACAAAATACAGCTGTAAGCTGCTGCAGTTTGCTGCTCCTTTATTTAGCGTGCTTTTACATTGGATAGTATATAATACTTCCTCTGCATACATAACCGAAGGCATTGAAAATAAATTAATTCAACTATGCTTGACATAAAGCAAACAACAATATGATCAATAACTTACCAATAAGCAAAAGTGGACCTATAAGGATAACAGTTACCAAACCCAAAAAATAACCCTTACGCTTGAATGGATCAACTGGGTAGTAAACCAGACGCCCAAACTGTATTTTGATAAAAAGAATGGTTCATTTAAAATATTAAGATAAACTTGAGTTACAATACTTACAATTAAGAGGCTGCAGTTTCCATTTCTGATTGCTTTGCTTCTTCCAGCTGAAGAGAATGAGCTCATTTCCATCGTAGATTCCACCAGCTTCACCATCAGCTTGTTTTGCATCCATATTTAGATGGATGTTGTTGACCGGCCTAAGGCATTGATACCCATTACCAACATCTGCACTTAGAGTCCAGAGAAGTGATTCATCCAACTTATTGTGGTCGTAATCTGCCAAGTATATCTGCCCAAACACCATTTAGGAGAGGTCAGAACTCAATCCACAAAATTTCCCCATATGGCAACTATCAGTTCTTTCAATTTCTCCATTTGCTGGTGTACTAAAATAAGGGATTGCAAATCCAAAATTATTCTTACTAGCTGGAAAATCAACAGAAAAATACAGAATGATGGGTAATTAGCTCTTAAACAATCAATAAAACCATATGAGCATGAATATGAACGGTTTTACCTGGTCCCACTCTTGATCTCCATGTTTGAGAGCCTGCTTGGTAGCCTTATTCACCAAGGCAAAGGCTGGGAATCCATCTTCATCCTTCACTTCAAGACCCCATGAATCAACTTTGATCCATTGCTGCCAGAAGAGATATTAATGTGTAAACAAGGAACCACATTTAGGCAAACTGATTGTAGATTCCTTCAGAGAAATTTAGAAACTACAAATAGAAGATACCTGATGGTGATCATGTGGGCTTCCTAGAGCTAGCACTGCAGTATGGCCTCGGGCAGCCATGAAGAAGTCTGGATTAGCTTCACAGTAAATCCTAACAGCATAACCCTGAGGCTCCTCTTCAAGTTGAGGGTATAAAGAACCAGATCCATATCCTCCTTGAGATGAGCTCACTAATCATATTTCAAGAAAATCAACTTAAACCGATGCTCAATAAAAACTTGGTTTGATTGACAAGAATTCGTCAAAAATATATAACTTTCAGATCCATAAAGAACAGAAAAGCAGATGAACTGTATGAAAACATAAACATTCATTGCAAAATATAAACCCAATTGGCGTTTTAGAAGGGTATCTTCGTTACCTGAGGACTTGACGCATTGGATACATCATATTTATTAAATTATAGAGACTAAAAAGGAAGTGAAAATACATCGATACAACATAGGAAACATCAAATTTAAGAACAGAGAGCAAAACAGTAAATTTAAGAACAGAGAGCAAAACAGTCTTACTTCCGGAACAAAGCCTCTGCCTCAAGACCGTTGTAAGCTGAAAAGAGTCTACAGATAAACATATATGATGAACAGAGGATTAAGAACTGTGGAGTTTGGGATGACCATTATCAGACCATTGTAAGGTCAAAACTTTTCAGAACCATCAAATTAGCAGAGACTCAAACAATATGGGTTTTGGGAAAAGGCCCTTGATATCCAATCATGACGCGAACAATTGCGATCCAAAACTTAGTTCTTCCATCACATTAACAAAGGAAACTCGACTAATCTGGGTTTTAGTATATTTATAAAGTTCCTGAAAACCCAATGGAAACATCCCACTGCAACGGGTCAACCAATTTAAAGTTTTGAATAAGGTCTCCAGTATCATCACTGTAAGCCCAAAACTCCGTAGACACATCATAGTTTTGCAATACAGTGACACAGAATTGTGAGATGAAGTCCCCAAACCCTTTATCGAAACATGACTTTCACCAGATAGTCAATCATTTTACATTTAAACATACCTAGAAAAATAATTTCATATAATGCAGTTACATACGAAACTTACAGATGGGACTGATCTTCCATTTCTGACTCTCCTTCTTCCACTTGAAGAGAACAACCTCTGCCCCTTCATAAAGACCCTGATGTTTATCATCCTCGACATTGGCATCCAGATTAAGGCTAATGTCATTCACTGGCCTGATACACTGATACCCCCTTCCCACATCAGCACTCTGTGTAAACAGTACAGCCTCATTCAAATCGTCAGGGTGGTATGGACCCAAGGTAACCTGCACCATTTAAGTATACAAACAATTTTAAGCACATGACTTAAAACCCTTTATAGTTCCTTAAACACCAGATAAATCAGAATGGCTTTAAGAATAAAATACTAACCTTTTCTTTCTCTGCACGTCCATGCCTTAGAGCCTGACCTGTAGCCCTGTTCACCAATGCAAATGCAGGGAATCCTGCTTCATCCTTGACCTTCACGCTCCATGAAGTGTCCATTATCCATTGCTACAAAATCCAAGCATCATACCCGATCAATCAGACACCTTGGAAAATCATACATATCTAATATCCACGCTCGTGTAATACGAAATGCTAATGCCGATGACCAACTGATTTAAAATCAAAGATTCACTATCAATCAATAACATTCCCTAAGATACCCACATTCATAACCCATCTTAGAATCTAATGTCATAACAACAAACCTGATTTAGGTCAGACTCATTGGCAGGTGCCATGGCAACCTGGCCATTAAAGTTGGCAAGATAGTAGTCAGGATTAGCCTCGCAGTAGATCTTCACAATGTCTCCCTGTAAAGGAGCTGAAGGGTAAGGACCACTTCCATAAAGGGCTTCAGCAGGCTGCTGCTGATCATAGTGTTGGTGCTGGTGTCCAAACATTTTCGTGATCCTGCAAATAACAAAATCATTATACCCTCATCCGATGATCTAAAAATTCAAAACTTTACACTAAGAAAACAATGGATTTTGATATGAAAAATAAGTTTAAACCATCTCAAACACACAGAAACAGTGAATGTCAAACCACCAACATGGCAAACTTTGCATGCAATGAACATCATGAAAACAATATCCTCAAGAAAACAAATTTTCGAACAGCATTCAAAAGCTACCTGAGAAGAGAACAAAAAAGCTACACAACAGACACGAACAGAAATTCGTATGTAAGGAGTGGAACTAGAACAGGCGAGTGTTGTGTCATAACGGTTGTGGTGACACGATATATAGGAAGGGAGATGATGGGTTTAGAAGGAAATTTTTTATCGTATTTGTTGATGTCACGCGAAAGACAGAATCTCAAGTTACAATCCCCTAAAAATGAACTGATGCCACCACGAAACCTCGGGCACTTTGTCCAATTATATTCCTTCTCTTTTACGCTTTTGAAAATCTCAGCGGCACGTGTCCACTGCTAACAGTAATCCAAACTCAAGACAGGGTAAAACTAAAGGAAAGGTTTTTTTATAATTCACAATAGCAGGATCTGTTTTTGGGTTTACAGTAGGGTAAAAGGAAAGGTTACTTTATTCCTTCCATAATTTAAATTTGTGACTTCTCTATCAAGAGAATAAATTCTCCACCATTAAATCAAACATCATTTTCTATAGCTGTATCCCCTCTTTTTTTCAGTTTTGTCAAATTTCAAATCCAATTTTTCTATTTTTTAACTCGCTGTCATAAATACCTATATAGTAATTAATATTGGCTACCTTAAAATTAACTAACCGATTTTTCATTCACTTAAATAGTTTGTTTTTTCTTTTATAAATATAAATATTCTTTTCTAATATATAAACTAGCTAATCTATGAAATAATCATTTAAAATATTCGTTACTACATTGTTTAGATTTGATTGCAACGTTGACATGACATATATATGTTGGTTGGAGAAGAGCACTAATAATTCAAAAGAATAAAGAATACTTAAAGATGAAGAAATGGATTTATTGTTTTGGAAGGTTGGAGAGAAGCTAAGGTGTGCGGTACACGGCTACGCAATTCACAGAGAAAAATCATAAGCAAATGCAGCTTTGATTTGACAGTCCATCAAACCCGACAACTTCAAAGAAATTTCTAGCATTCAAACTGTAAAGCAATCTGCAAATTGTTCCAAAGGAATAAAATAAAAAAGACATATAAATTTTTTGAGATTAATTTTTTTATTAATATATTATCGTAAGTTAGTCATGATTCCCAAGACCTAGACATTATAAACCTTGCGTCCCATAGACTTATGTGAAGTTATTAAAATATTTCATTTCATTTCATTTATCCATTAGAAAAAGAGGGAAGGACCTTAATGTGGTGGCCCTCTAGCTTTAAGATTTATAAGCATGTGGACATTGTTACCTATTATTGTTTAACGTGGAACAACATTCAGGGTTTTAAATTATTTAAGTTTTAAATATATACGTTTATATTTAGAATGCACAAAACATATGAATTATAATTTTTTTGCAATTATAATTTAAAAATAAAAATTAGTTATAATATTATATTTAAATGAAAAGTTTAATTTGTATAATCTGTAGTATTTTTTTATTTATATTTTATGTTTTGTTTATTTATAATTTTATAATTATATTAAAAAAAATGAATTTTATTAATTAATATATTTAATTTAGAATTAAATAATAAATTGATATTATATCATTTGTCTTCAAGATTTCTGGATAAATTGTGTGCATATTTTTACATTCAGAAATCTTCAAAACAACTATTATGGACTATGGAAACAAAATGTTGTTGACTATATTATCTATTATAATTATTTATTATATATACTTATAAAATGTATTATATTATATTATTTTAGTTACTAATAGTATATATTATTTATATATTATAGTTATATATTATTAATAATTATATTATATATATTATATAGATTAAAAAATACAATATTAATATTATATATTATAAAATAATATATATAATAATTATAGTGATTTTTATTTTTGATCCGTAAATAGTTGGTAAGGGCCAACACCCATGGTATTAATTTCAAAAAGAGAATTACATTTTGATTTAACTTTGTCCCCCATTCTATACTTTGATGTTGGAGAGAAATTCACCTCTATTCCCCACATACCAATTGTTATACTATCTACAAATCAACTCATTATATCTATTAAATAAAAAATACATATAATATATTTTATTATAATATGTAATGACTATATTATATAAGTATATTAAAATTACAACATTAATATTATATATTATAAAATAACATATATAATCGTTATAATTATTATATTATATTTATTAAATAAAAAACATATAATGTATATTTATTATTTCTTTATGTTATCTTATATTTATTATAATATTATAGATTATTAAATAAAAAAATAAAAAAATAAGTATAATATATTTTTTAAATTAGTGGGTGGATGGGTGGGCTCCCCCTCGCCCCTCACACAGGCACTGGATGCCTAGGTGGTCGTGAGGTGGAGGACGAGACGGACGGAAGGCATTCGGGCTCAACTTGTAGTAGTCATGCCAACCGGCTAAATTTAGCGGAATGCGGAGGTTTATTGTAGGGGTTAATCGGCAGCTATATAGTTCAAATTTTAAGGAGTGGGTCTAGAGGCATGTTGGGCTTTGTTATCACGAAGCTGTCTGAGGGACACGTTGCGCACGGTAGTCCTTGTTCTGTGCGCGGACGTGCCGTGTGGTAATCACCATAACTTGCATTGATCACAACTCTTAGTTGAAGTGATTGGGGATGTATTTCTACTCATGCAAAGGACAGTTTTGTAACGCCATTAATCTGGTTCCGTATACGATGGCTGGCGGATCATTATTAAGGTTTTCTATTAATATCATGAAGTCCGTTCCTAAATTTAGGTTCGGCTCCTTGGTTCTTGCCTTTGTGTTTATTTTGCAGGGTGCACCGGACATATCTCTGGCAATGGAGAGACAATCAAAGTCGAAGTTCACCATTATCATATCGGCGGAAGGTCTTGAATCCTTTGGTGTCGATACTCCTGTCTCCTTAATGGCAACGGAAAGGCAAATCGCATTTCGGGAGGTAACGAACCAGCGTCTAAAACACATCTTGCTCGAGGATGACCCGATGTCGGTTGCAGCAGTGAAGATGGTCCTTGGAAAGGGACATTTAGAGAGAAAAGAATTTGCTCGAGACAACGCCCAAATTTCATCCAAGTTTCTCGCCTCACTCTTGGATATTGCCACCCTGAAGACAATGGCTAAAGAATTGATGGTGCGAATGTTTCAGAATGACTTGCTCGGAGGCATCGACATTACTCTGAAAGCGGCTCTTTCGGGTAAAGGCATACCGCGCCCTGCGGACCTTGCTACTATGTGGGAATCGGATGATGCGATCAAGATTTACCCTTTTCTTCTGGACCTTAAAGGCCCCGAATTATCTAGACATCGTAAGCTTGCAGAAGTGGCAGTGGAGTTTTTGAAGCAAAAAGTGAAGTTAGTGCCGGTGGTGGGAACGGACTGGGTGGAAGGTTTCGTCTGTTTTGCAGAGGTAAATGGTTTCTGGTAATTTAGTGGGATACGGGTTGGTGTCTGTCTGGTTTTTTGCTTGGTCTTGTCTTGGTACTCGCAGTTTCTTCGAACCGGGGTTTAGTTTTTAGTAAATTTTGTAGAAGGTTGACAATGCGTATATCCTTTGTTCGATGCTTCCAATATGGAACTGGTGGAACTCTTCCGTGTTTGTTTTTGGCTATCTGAAGATCATCAATGTAATTATTCCTGCATAGCGGACGACTGTATATTTCTCTTTATATATATAAAATCATCACCTTACAGATCAAAAATAAAAATAAAAAATATATATATATATATTTTAAATTAATTTATATGAAATTTACTCATGAAACATGGGTCAATGAGTTTGACTCGAAAACTACATGGTTGAATCTTGATAGAAATATCATAATTTGATTCGCTATGGAAAATACCTCCTACTTATCAATTGATGAGCTAAAGGGGCTCTATGTTGAATGGTTCATAAGACACAACACTTGTTGAAGGTTTTGCAAATGGGGTTGGAAGCTAAGTGGGCTTAACCTTGGGAAATTTTTTGAGGTTAAGCGTGCTTGAGCTAGGGCAGTACTGGGATGGGTGACCTCCCGGGACGACCCAGTGCTTCGCCTCTGTGAGCATCACCTAGATGCAATGAGTGTTATGCGGACCATTCATTATCATGAGAGATGGGTTCTTGTGAACCTCTACTCATGAAACATGGGTCAATGAGTTTGACTCGAAAACTACACTGTTGAATCCCGATAGAAATATCATAATTTACTTGATTTTTTAAATTATATTGTCCACTAAAGTTCAAATTAGATATTTAAAACCATTGTTTAAATTAAATTAACATAATATAAATGATTCAATATACTTTTTACAATATTTTTATATAATAAAATTATATACTTCTATTAATTATATAAGAAAATTGTAGACAAAACCCACCAATGGAAAGACTTGAAAGATGGTTAGTCATGTGTCGTCACATGTCCGTAGCCAAAAAATGATGCGTAGTTGGCGGGAAATAAAAAATCCATAGAAAAAACACCATAAGCGTTGCCATTTTCTGCATTTTCATTTTGCAGTTTATTGGGGAGGGACATGTGGGCAACGAAATGGAGTTGCAAGCAGTCAAACCAGAGTATGTGTTTTCATTTTTCTATGTACATAGGTGTGTTTTGTCTACAATTTTTTTGCGTCCACGCAACTAAAAATTTCCATTTGCCACATTTCATTTTGTAGTTTGTTGGGGAGCGCATGCGATGAAATGGAGGCTAAACGAGAGCAACACATTCGATAGGTGTGGCAGCTAGCCAACAAGTATGTATATATGTCATTGTATATGCCATTTTGTCATTCTGTAGGAACTGTGAAGCATGATTGTTAAATGGGTTTCTGTGAAGCATTGAACGATGGTTAAATGGGTTTTTTGTGAAGCATTGAATGGCTATTGGTTAAAGAAAATGGGTTTTCATTGATGGAAAAATAAAATGTTTTGTTTACGTGTAGGGTTTTCATTTCAAATGCATAGTTGTTTATGTTTTTTGTTTTGATGGTTTTCAAATTTGACTGTGAAGAATTGAACGACTATTGGTTGGGAAGATGGGTTTTCATTGACGAAAAAATAAAGGGGTTTTCATTTGAAATGCAAAGACCTATTTTGTGTGTTTTTGTGTTGGCTTTTAAATTTTTTCTTTTGGTTGTTTGTTGTGAAGATGGGTTTTCATTGACGGAAAAATAAAGGTTGTCTCTTGTGAAAATGGGTTTTTATTTGAAACGTAATGTGGGTTATGTGCCAACAGGTTTTCAAAATCATAATTTGGAATGGATAGAAAGCCCAAAATCGTACATGCAAACAAAACCTTTTATTTTACCATTGGCATTATCATTATGAAGGTTGCAGTTTCTAAATGGTTTTGAAACATTAGGTGGGTTGCAAGTTTTGTAAACATAGTGTTTTGCATCCTACAATTTTTACAAAATAGTATGTATGTATTGAAAATCTTTGTGTTATTTAGACTATAGGAATGTGGTGATAGACACCATTTTGTAAACACCTCTAGTATGGTATTTGGCTTCAAGGTGTAGAGGGTTTTACAACATTGTGTGGGTTGGAGGTTTCATAAATCATGTTGTCACCTCACCTCCCACTATGCTTTCCAACCTGCAATCATGTTGTGCATGTATATTTGGATCATATTAAGAAATTTAATGTATATTTGGATAAATGCAAAATGGAATTTCCCTTTTTGCATCTGATTGGAACAAATAAAATGCTTGCCATTATTTGCAGTGTTGGAAAACACACTGTCCCATGTCAGTTAGTTCATTTTGAAAAGTTTTGTTTCATTATGACCAAGAATGCAATGAAGTCTACTTTCAAAATTTTGAACAACTCTTTGCTACAGTCAAAATGGCATTTTACTTTCTTCATCTGATTGGAACAAATAAAATGTTAGCATTATTTGTAGTGTTGGAAAACACACTATGTCCTCTTAGTTGTTCCCTCAAATATTGGTATATTATATGAATCAACCTTTAATACTGGTATAGTATATTGTTACGAGAGAAGCTAAAGTGTAGACAAAACGAAGCTATGTATGTAATGTTATATCATAATCCCCATTCCCCATCCCATGTGGTGGACAAAATGCATCGGCATAAAGACTTGATGGATGGTTAGCCGTATGTCGTCATGTGTCCATCGCTGGAAAAGGATGTGCGACTGATGGGAAATTCAAAAAGTAATAGACAAAACACCCTAAACGTCGCCATTTTCCACATTTCATTTTGCACATTTTCCACATTTCATTTTACAGTTTGTCGAGATGGACGCATGGGTGATGGAGTGGAGTTGCAGGCATTCACGTAAAGCAATATAAAAAATACACCTCAACATCCCTCAAATACTAGTGTCTAAACAGTTTTGAAACATTAGATGGGTTGCAGGTTTTGTAAAACATAGTGTTTTGCATCCTACAATTTTACAAAACAATATGTATATTGAAAAGCTTTGTGTTATTTAGACCGTAGGAGTGTGGTGATAGGCACCATTTTGTAAACACCCAATAAGGTATTTGGCTTCAATGTTTAGAGCTTTTTACAACATTTTGTGGGTTGGAGGTTTCGTAAATCATGTTGTCATCTCACCTCCCACTATGTTTTCCAACTTGCAGTCATATTGTGCATGTATATTGGATCATATTAAGAAATCGAGACACAATTTTTTACTCTACACAAGACTTGTTATAAGGTTCCTTTCATTACATTGTACTGTCTAAATTACATTCATACCATTTTGTAAAATTCCAGGTTTCAAAACACTGGTTTTCTCCTCCAACTCCTACACATGCACTCCAACCTTTAGCTTTCAATGTGCAGGTGCGAAACACAGAGTGCTTTCCCCTTCTTTCTCCAACTAAAAACACACACGTCAGTTCATCTCCAATTCCCGCACCAGAAAAAAACTCTGAAAATGACAACTCATACTCACATTGTTTGTACTTTCTAAATTGCATTCATACTATTTTGTAAAATTCTAGGTTGTAAAACATTGATTTTTCAAAATCTGCAACCCACATATTATTTTAAAACCCTTTACAAGTAACAAACCAATTGGTTACTCGCCCCTCACCTCAATTTGGTATGTTTTGTGATTGCCTTGAGATCCTTTTTTGAATTAGATAGTAAGAATGTAATGAGACTGGAAAACACTGAGTTTTAAGAAATTTGCAACCCACACAGTGTTGTAAAACCCTCTAGATGTAGCAGCCTAATTGGTAAGTCGAGAAAATTGAGTTGATGCACCTATGTACATATAGTTGGTTAGAAACCCCTCACCTCAACTTGGTTCATTGTCTCCACCGCCTGCAACACCCCTTACTCTCCAACATTTCATTTTCAACCTACAGAATGAGAAAACCCAGAACACAAAGTGTTTTCCAAGAACATTACTTGTTACAATGTAAAACACATGTCTTAATCACATCAATGCCCTTCCCTCCCCTAGTGAATGGATAGCTTCTTGCACAACGAAAAACACGTTAGTGTACAATTTGATGTGATGGGACACCTCCTCCCTTTCCTCGCCATGATGTTTCCTCTCGTCTACTAGTTTCATCACTTTTATCATCTGTTTTGGTAGGCCTTGCACTATAACATCTCATGTTATTTATGTTATGTATTTCTTTATGCGTTTTTGTATGTACATAGGTGTGTTTTGTCAAGAGACTAGTTGTGTCCTGTAATGGTGTAAAATTGCACCCCTTGCAATTTCACATACATTCTTGTACCCGATTTAGTGTCCACTCCCTTAGCATCTTGAGTAGGGTCATTTTAGCCATGGCATTAGCCTTTTCCCTTCTTAGGATGCTCCAACACCCCTTTTCAACAACTACCCTCATGTGTCAGCTTTGCATTGGACTTTGTGCCTTCTTGATTCACGTTATTTTGTAGCATGACATGTCCAGACATTAGCATACCACGTGGACGTCTAAGTGCCACGCTAGCATCCTGCGGCATTTCAACGCTCAGATGACTATTTCTGAGCATGTTTGCCACTTGTCATCTATTTTTATTGATGGTAACAGCTCGAGAAGCTTCTTTTGCCTCCTTAAAAGCAATATTTTCACTTCATTTGCAGGACTCTTCTACTTCTAACTTCATTCTAGCATTAGCTCTTGCATTTCTCTCTTGTTATTTTATTCGCACAACTCCATACAACTTGCTATAGCAAAACCTTCAAGTTCTCTTGGCAATACTCTTTGTAGCCTACTTGGCTCTTGCATCTATCTCTCTTGCCTTATGCTTGTGATCATCTTGGGATTCCATATCCCTTATCATTTGCATCTTTACTTCATGATACAGGTTCTCCTCCTTGAGCGAGGATTAATTTTATCACATGTTTACTTGGTGGTGTAGGTTTTTCTCCTTAGCGGTTTTTGCTTTCACCACATGCTTCTTCCATTTTGGTTCATCTCTCTCTCTTTCTATTTGTTTGTCCATGGAGGTGGGAACACCAAAATAGGGGTTTGACTGAGGCAAACCCCTATATAGCCCCAACACTTTCTCTAGATCTTACAGACGTAGGTTTTGAAGACATTCACTTGTTGGAGGATTCATCACTTGCGTGGTTGTAAGTATTTACTTTCTTCTCCTTATCTCCATCTTTTCTATCACTTTCTATTACTTTATCACATTTTTTAGATTCTTAGTAATCAGAGTAGAAGTAGTCACTTTGCCATTTTCTGAGATAAACTCACTCTTTGGTCCGTACGAGACTCCAATGTGTTTCTGGGATGCCAGCGCGCAGTGTTGTCATCCATATTCTGCACTAACATCCTTTGGCCAAGAGCCCATCAGTCTGTCCAGGAAATCTTCATGACTTGCTCTTTCTAATTCCAAAACTCTCATCGATGTTCCTTGAGGTAGTTTAGGGTAGTTCCCTCTATGAGGCTCTCTGAATGAAGAGTAATTGTGAGTAGTGAATCCACCTTCACTACATTTTGGTGAACCCGACGTGAAGTGGGTATTTTTCAGAAAACTAGGAATTTATTTACCCCTAATTGGTGGGGTCATAACTTTTGACTCGATGTTTAGAATTCAGAACCGTTTGTACCATTAGAGAGGTCTCCTAGAGAACTAGTTTAGTCCCTAAATTACAAGTGCTTTCGATAGTCAAAATTTAAGGACCAACACAAGTTCTGACCTCAAATTCCACTCCAAAGACCTTTGAAAATGCGAATTACTAAAACATAGAAAAGACCAAAAAAAATTGTAATGAATTTAATATCTTCTTTTATTAGTTCAGTATTTAATTTTGTTCAAAATGTTAATGATAATCCATTTTATGCATGTGGTGGTGACTTGGCCTTGCCTATGTCACTTGATATCTTTGATCCTTCTCATGAAAGTCCTCTAGCTTCGAAGGATATATTGCTGCAAGAAGATGAAATCATTGATACCTTTCTTAATGTTACTCTACCTTCTATTCATTCCAATGGACTCTCTTTTGGAGATGATGCATTTGTGAATGATGAATCTCCTACTCCCTCCAATGTACTCTCTTCTAGAGATGTTGCATTTATGAGTGATGAATCTACTCTTCATTCCAATGCACTCTTCTCTAGAGATGATGCATTCATGAATGATGAATCTCTTATACCTTCCAATGCTCTCTCTCGCAGAGACGTTGCATTTTTGAATGATGAACTTCTTATCTATTCTAATGCACTCTCCTCTAGAGATGGTGCATTAGCGAATGGTAAATCTCCTTCCACATTTGATCCTGTTTGAATCGATGTTGAGAATATGTATCCAAATAATTTTTCTACTAGTTGTGATGATTCTGTAAATGTAATCTATGTCTCGGTTGCCCCTCAAAGGCCTAAGAGACCAATCATTTACCTAACTCCAGCTAGTCCTTCTCCTAAAAGGGTTTGTTCTATTGATGGTGTTACATTTGATGATGATTCTCCTAATATTTCTAAGGCTCCCTCTTATAGAGCGGAAGCCCATACTTATGAGAATAAAAAGATTAAACAACCAAGCCTTCTTCAAGCTCCTAAACCTACAACTACAACACCTAGTGATCATGATCTTATCAAGCAACTCTATGTTACTTCGGATAAGATTTCACTGTGGGACTTGCTTTAGTTTGCTCTGATTTATCAAGGTATGCTTCAAGAATCCTTGCAAAAGATCCTCTTTCCTTCTTCCGCTAGGTCAACATGTGCTAATGCGTTGCTGGTGTATATTCGTGAGGATTTTTGAATATTATGTTCTATTTGTAAGAACTTCTGCCTCTGAAAGTATAGAAGCAAGTAGATCTTCTAATGATTATTGTCAAGATTAATAAAATTGGCATTAGGTGTACTCTCATTGATGCTGGTTCGATGCTTAATGTATGCAATATTGATCTATTGCCTAAGATTAATATTGATCCATCTTGAACTCTTAATGCTTCTTCTATTGACATTTGTGGGTTCGATAACGTTGGGAAACAAGCTCTAGGTACAATAATATTACCTTTGTGGCTTGGACCCATTACTGTACCCACCCTTGTATATGTTATGGCAAAAAAGTTACCTTATAACCTTCTTCTTGGTAGACCGTGGATTCATGCTATGGGTGCAGTCCCATCTACCTTGCATAAATCTCTTAAGTTCATTTTTAACATTCAAGTAGTCATAGTTAAGGCTGACCCTGAGGCTATGCAATTTTGTGAGATGGCAACTGTTGGTCAAGCTTCGATTGTGCCTACACTTATCCCTTTAATGTCTTCTAATTTGTCGATGTTTACTCGAGTAGTACCTACTACAAAGGATACTCTTGAGATAAATGTCCCTAAAGCAGATCCTTCTGAAGAAAGAAATATTAAGTTTTCTCCTTTCACCTCTTCTCAAGAGAAGTCATGTCTTGGTGATGATCGGGGTTCTTTAAAATTTACAAAATCATTCATTGGAGAATATAAAGTTGACTCAATCCACTTAGACCTTTCAACAACATCATCCAAACCTGTTATCGAAGATGATCACTCTTCCGCATCGCGGGGTAATGTGGATGCAAATTGTAATATTCTTAGTGTTGATCCTCCTTCTAAGGAAGATGATTATGCTTCAACTAAAGAGGATAGTGTTGGCAGTCCTGTTAAGAAGGATGATGGTGATCCTATAGAGGAGCATAATCCCTATTTCTAGAATGATGCTCTCTATGGAGATCCCCCTCCTTTATCTGCTATCTCCACTTCTTCTTACAAGCATCAAAAAATTTCTCCACAAGAAAAAGGGTTGCTTCCTGCTCCTCATCCTTTGTCTAAGCAAGAGCATATTTTGTTGCAGCTTCTAAAAGCCTGCTTGATCACTCTCCCTTCTCCTACATGCAAGAAATTTCATAAACATGATAGAGGAAAACATTATTTCTGTGCATACCATTGAGTGCCTAGCCATTCAACTAATGAAAGGACTTGAAGGATAAAATACATCAACTTCATGATTCATGTGCCATCACTTAGTTATCTGCTGAAGCACCTTCTTTTTCTTTGCATGACAAGTGATATTGAGGTCTACCTCTATCCTGCATGTTCTAAGTATCTAGCATGGTTCTCCTCCCCTGTATGTTGGGGGCCATGATAACTTGTTATGTGTATCCTTCTTAAGGACCCCCTCTCTTCTATCTTTCAATTTGTGCATCCCTTGAGTGGACCCCTTTTTGCTTTTGAAGGGTTCCCAATGGATCCCCTTTGAAAGATTTTCTATTAAATGAAATCATTTGTGTCTAGCTTGGGGCCAGCCTAACTAGACCTCACTTTTCAAACAATGCATCCCTTGAGTGGACCCTCTTCTTTTGAAGGGTTCCCAAGGGACCCCATTGAAAGTTTTCAAACTTGTTGATAGTTTGTGTGACTGTCTTCTTATTTTCCCGCATGACCACTTCTTGACATGTTCTATCTGAGGATTAATGTGTTGCCACTTCCTAACTCTATAGGGTCCACTTTCCTAGGTTTCCTCCACGTGAGAGATCTTGAGGGATACCTCCCTATAGGACTGAGAACCTATAGGGATCTTTCCTTTGGTTTCCTCCATGTGAGAAATCTTGGGGGACACCTCCCTACAGGACCGAGAACCTATAGGGCACTTTCCTTGGATGTTCTTCATGCGAGAAATCTTGGAGAATATCCTCCTTGCAGGTCTGTGGGTCTGTAGGGCGCTTTCCCAACTTCCCTCATGTGAGAGATCTTGGGGGATGCCTCCTTACAGGTTTTCGGACCTATAAGGTGCTTACATTCTTAAATTCTCTTCTCTTCTCTTTTGTATATACTGGATCGAAGAACTGCATCTTCTTCATCTTGAGTATATGCCCTTCCTCTCTTCATTTTAGAATGCTTCTATGTATTAGTTCTTATTTTTGGGATGACACATAGTACTGATTCAATCTTTTACATCAAGGTCTCTTTGCTTTGCTGACTCAAATCCTTTAGTTTTTAATGTTCTAACATTATTTCCTGGTGCAGTTTTTTCTTGTCTAATGCATTTTTTTTGTAGGTCTTCAGCCTGGGGGCATGCTTCTGTGGTTCGAAGAGTTATCTACTTCCTCTATAGTATCCTTTTGGCATATGATGTTATTTATGTTTAATAGATTTCCTTTAGCATACATATTGAAGTAAATTCATATGCTTGCTAAAGTGGAGGAAAAATGTAATGGCGTAAAATTGCACCCTTTGCAATTTCACATACATTCTTGTACCCACTTTAGTGTCCACTCCCTTAGCATCTTGAGTAGGGTCATTTTAGCACTTGCATCAGCCTTTTCCCTTCTCAAGATGCTCCAACACCCCTTTTCAATAGCTACCCTCACGTGTCAGCTTTGCATTGGACTTTATGCCTTCCTGATTCACGTTATTTTGTAGCGTGACATGTCTAGACATTAGTGCGTTGTGTGGATGTTTGCTCGCCACGCTAGTGTCCTACGACATTTTAATGCTTAGATGACTGTTTCTAAGCATGTTTTCCGTTTGTCATCTGTTTTTGTCAGTGGTAACAGCCCGGGATGCCCTGAAATGGCTCGAGAAGCTTCTTTTCCCTCCTTAAAAGCAATCTTTTCATTTCATTTGCAGGACTCTTCTACTTCTAACTTCATTCTAGCATTAGCTCTTGCATTTCTCTCTTGTTATTTTATTCACATAGCTCCATACAACTTTTTATAGCATAACCTTCAAGTTCTCTTGGCAATACTCTTTGTAGCCCACTTGGCTCTTGCATCTATCTCTCTTGCCTTATGCTTGTGAGCATCTTAGGATTCCATATCTCTTATCATTTGCATCTTTACTTCATGATACGGGTTCTCCTCCTTGAGCGGGGATTGCTTTTATCACACGGTTATTTGGTGGTGTGCATTTTACTCCTAAGTGGGTTTTGCTTTCACCACATGCTTCTTCCATTTCGGTTCATCTCTCTCTTTCTATTTGGCTATCTATGGAGGTGGGAACACCAAAATGGGGGTTTGACTGAGGCAAACCCCTATACAGCCCCAACACTTTCTCCAAATCTTACAGACGCAGGTTTTGAAGACATTCACTTGTTGGAGGATTCATCACTTGCGCGGTTTTAAGTATTTCCTTTCTTCTCCTTATCTCCATCTTTTCTATCATTTTCTATTACTTTATCTCATTTTGTAGATTCTTAGTAATCAAAGTAGAAGTAGTCACTTTGCCATTTTCTGAGATAAACTCACTCTTTGGTTTGTACAAGACTCTAGTGCATTTCTGGGATGCTAGTGCACCGCGCTATCGTCTGTATTCTAAGCTGACATCCTTTGGCCGAGAGCCCATTAGTTTGTCTAGAAAATATTTGTGACTTACTCTTTTTGATTATGTAACTCTTGTCGCTATTCCTTGAGGTAGTTTAGGGTAGTTCTCCCTGTGCGGCTCTCTGAATGAAGAGAACTCGTGAGTAGTGAATCCCCCTTCACTACACATCTGTAGAGGGTTTTACAACATTGTGTGGGTTGGAGGTTTCATAAATCATGCACTCACCTCCCATGGTGTTTTCCAACCTGCAATCATTCAGAGTTTTAATGGTTGTTGGAAAACAGTGGGTGTTTATAAAACAGTGCCTTTCATTGCATTCCTACTTCCTAATTAACAAAATCTTTTCCAGACATTCCTGCCCATGCTCTCCACCACGTAACTTTGAATGTACATAATGAAAAAAAATGGAAAACCACATTGTGTTTTCCATCATGCAAATTATATTCTGCATTTATTTTTAAATCATATGAGGAAATTGAATTGCAATTTTTTTGTGTAAGAGTTGCTATAAATTGTGAAGGTGAATGAACTTTAGTGCATTCTTACTGTCTACAAACTTTAAGGTTTTCATTAGAAGCATGCTATCTATATATAATTATATGTTGGAAAACAATATGTGTTATGAAGCTTGCAACCCAATTACTATTGTCAGTTTTGAGAGTGTCTTTCTAATTAGAGAATGCATATGTTTTGTTTTTAATTAGTTGTTCACAAAAATTTTCTACTTTTTCACATAGGAATCTCATGTCTCCATCTAACTCTCTTTTTTGCACTAACATCCTATTTTTCCTTATTTTCATGTTATGTATGTTTTGTGTATGTTTTTATGCATTTTTGTATGTACATAGGTGTGTTTTAGCGACAGATTAGCTGCTATTTTTTGGTCAATCAAGGTGATCACCAAGGATTTTGTTGACTTGTTAACCTTTATTCTTGCAATAATCTATATTTTTTCAGTTATCTGTATAAGTAATGGTTCAATTTACAATATCATTGAACATTGGTTACAATACCGATATGTCATTTAGATGTTCATTGGGAGACATGGGATATAAAAATAAGTTTGATAGTGGTGTGTGGTATCCTTCTTGTCTGTCTTCTATGCCCTTATTGATTATTGCAAGTTATGGCCTCTTTCATATGTTAGGAGAGATGAATTTTTTATATATCTGAATGAACATTCAGTGCTTCACAGTTCCTATAGAATGACAAATATAATTTTTGATATATATTACTAGTGTTAGCGATAGGTTAAATTGGAAATTAAATTCCCATTGTATAGTTTAATATGTTTGCTTATTGTCTATACAAGTTGGCATTTTGCACTCACCACAACATATAATCCTATATTGGTGAAATTTGGAATAAAAAGAATTCTTTATAGCACCAAATGTCTTTAATTTTCCAATTTAATCTATCGCTAATACTTCTCTTCCTTCCAGGTGGTTGATATATTTGAGGAAACAAAATTGAATAGAACAAGGGAAAGTGGATTAAGAAGGACACTTTAGGAGACATGAAGCTTCTGCACTAAATATAGGTGATTCTAGCTATCATAGCTTGAATTGTAAGTGTACTGGTTAGTTAAATTTCCAAAATTTATTTTGCATTAAGAAGTTATGATTTATTTATAGATGAGATGCTTACTATGGAAATGGCAAAGAATTTCTAGTTTAATTTTTAAAAACAATGTTACATTATTGTGTGCCTATTATATCCCAAAATTTTACATGAAGGATGTTTCCCCTTGAAGTGTGAGTGTTACATGGGAAATTCTCAAAACAATAGTGAGTGATGATACTACATCCTTTTAATTATCCCTTTACAAAAAAACACATAAAGAGCTTTGCATTTCAAATGGAAACCCTTTTACGTAAGGAAAACCCTTTATTTTCTTGTCAATGAAAACCCATTTTCTTATTGAACATGGCAAATATAGAAATGACAGATTTACATACCTTCTAGCTAGTCACTGCACCTGTCAAGTGTGTTGCTCTTGTTCGGCCTCCAAACATGAACACCTACAACTCCATTATGTTGACCACACTCCCCAACAAATTGCAAAATGAAAATGTGGAAAATGGTGAAGTTTAGGTGTGTTTTGTCTATTGCTTTTTGATTTCCCATTGGTTGCGCAGTCATTTTCAGGTGACGAGACACATGACGACACACACACCTAACCATTCGCCAAGTCTTTCTGTCGGTGCATTTTGTCTAGCATGTGGGATGGGGGATGAGGTTTATGATATAACATTACATACCTAGGTGTGTTTTGTCTACACTTTGGCTTCTTCCCTAACAGTGTTGTCAGGTCAGTTTTCTTGTTGCTTTGAATGATGTCGGTGTTCTTTTCCTTGCGTGAGAAGCTATCCTTTCAACACAGGCAGGAAGGGGAGTTGACGTGATTAAGACATGTGTTTTAATATGTCAGAAGTACTGTTATTGGAAAACACTCTATGTTGTGGGTTTTCTCATTTTGTCAGTTGAAAGAAAAAGGTTGGAGAACAAGTGGGGGAGATGAAAAACCAATGGAATTGAGGTGAGGGGTTTGTAACCGATTGGGTTGTCACTTGTAAAGGGTTTTAAAACATTAGGTGGGTTGCATATTTCGAAAAAATAATGTTTTGTAACTTGGAATTTTACACAACAATATGAATGTCTTGAAAAGATTTTGTTATTTAGACTATAGGAATGCAATGAAAGGCACCATTTTTTAAACACCCAGTGTTTTCCAACAACCATTAACTCTCTTTATGATTGCAGGTTGGAAAACATAGTGGGATGTGAGTGCATGATTTATGAAACCTTCAACCCACACAATGTTGTAAAACCATGTATGGAAACAACTAATCTCCCAAAAAAATGCACCTATGTGCATACAAAAATGCATAAAACATACATAGAAATATAAATAACATGATGAGATGACATAGTGTAGGGCATGCCAAGATGGATGATAAAAGTGATGAAATCAACATACGAGAGGAAATGTCATGGTGAGGAAAGTGAGGTGGTGTCCCGTCACATCGAATTATGCTGACATTTGTTTTCCTTGTACGAGAAGCTATCCATTCACTATGGGAGGGAAAGGTGTTGATGTGATTAATACATGCATTTTAAATTGTAACAAGTATTATTGTTGGAAAACACTATGTGTTTTAGGTTTTCTCATTCTACAGGGAGTTGCAGGTTGGTGATATATAAGACTATCCAAATTCACCTGAGGGGTGAGTAACCAATTGGGTTGTTACTTGTAAAGGGTTTGAAAATAGTATTTGGGTTGTAGGTTTCATAACACCCAATTTTTTCGAACCTGCAATTACACATAGACAGTATGAATGTAATGAAAACATTTTGGTTACTTACATAGTGAGAACCTAATTGGTTGGTGACTCAGATGATTTTGGATACTTTTATGTACCCCCATCGATAATTATATTGATAGTGTGAATTTATTCAACAACCCTTTCTTTCAACAAACATTCCATTTCAATATCGTCATATGTTTGGAATAGAAAATGCACATAATAGTTGTAGGATGGAAAACACATAGGGTTGTGACTCACTTCTCAATTCTTGTTCAATGAGAACTTTCTATTATGCAGATTGTAACAAAACAATGTATTGAAGTTCACCTTCATATTTTATAACAACCCTTACTTTCATCAAACATCCCATTTCAATATCGTCATACGTTTCAAACAGAAAATGCATAAAAAAGTTGTAGGAAATGGAAAACACACAAGGTTGTGACTCACTTCTCAATTCTTGTTCAATGAGCACTTTTTGTTATGCAGACTGCAACAATAATTGTTTGGTTGTGTTTATAATGTGCATTCTATTTATGTTAATATGAAAGTAGGTAATGCCACCTAAAGTATTATTGTTTATGGTAGCTTGCTTATAAATGAAAGAAAAAGGTTGACATTTAAATTGTTTGAAGTCAACTATTTTTTTCATCATGGATACTTTCAAATGAATAATCGTATTAAATGTTATTTGTAACAGTAAAAATGGCATTTCACTATCTTCATTTGATTGCAATAAAAAAAATGCTCACATTATTTGTATTGTTGGAAAGCACACTATCCCTTGTTAGTTATTTTCTTGTGAATTTTTTTTGTTTCCTATGCACCAAGAATGTAAGGAAGTCCACCTTAAAATTTTGTTTCTTATGATTGAAAAAATATATGCTTGCTTAGAGTAGACGATGCAATAAATTTTGGAACTTTAATTTTCTTGTAACACTTACAACTTTTTCACATATTACAAGCAACCATGGATGCATACTTTAAAAGGGAAAGTGGAAGAAAGCGGGAGAAAGGGTAATTTTGAAATTTGCTTTTCAATGTGTATTTTGATATTTTGAATGAATTGGTTGCATATGTTTGAATTTGGTGTGACGTTTACATTCCTGCCTTTAGAGGGAAAGAATGGACAAGGAAGTGGTGGGCATGAGCAACTTAGTGTCCATTTGGGATAGGAAAATGTTCCTTGATAGGGCAACAAGAAGAAAGGGTGCCTGGGGAGGAGCTAATTTTCCTAGGCAGAAATCTTGAGAAATAGGAAACTCGTTATCTTGCTACATTGATTTAATAGGACGATGGGTTTCTAATTTCTCAATTTTTGGCAAGGAAGTGGAAAAATCAGGCCTTGACCTTATTGGCAACATTTCTTTGATAGAGTTTTGAATATCTTAAATACTTTTATGTGTCGTTGTCATTGCTTTTTTATCATATTTTAGAGTGTCATTGTGATTTCATTTAGAAAATTTAATTTTTGTTACAAATATGCTGATTTTAACAGTATATTGGAAAACACATTGTCCTTGGTTCTTTCAGAGGAAGAAAGTGGTAGAAAGGGTAATTTTGAAATCTACTTTTGAACATGTATTTTCATATTTTGAATGAATTGGTTGCATGCATTTGCATTTGATGTGATGTTAACATTCTTCACGTTACAATCCAATGATGAAAAAGGAAGTGGCGAGTGTGAAGAAATGTCGTCAATAAGCTTGAGGTCCAATTTTATTGATTCTTGACACTAGCCTGCTCAATTTCTCAATTTCCTTCAATTTTTTTCAAAGAAGTGATAAAACGGGCCTTGATTATTGGCGAGGTTTCTTGGTTTGTCTGATTTTTTCTTTTCCTTCTCATCTATTTCCAATTGTATTTCTCCTCCATAGGTACATATATCCATACGTTAATTGTTGAACGTAGTCATTTATATTGATGGGTTTGTTATAGGTTGAAGGTGTTGAAAGTGCAATGGTCAAAGCAGAGGCTTCCCTAAACCCTCTTATTACGCATACAACAACGAGGATCTGTGCAAGTGGAATCACCACATCGTCAGTGCGAAGGACCCAAAGAAGCCTATAAGATTTTATTTGAGCATCTCCTCAATTTCACATAAAAGGCACTATAGGAGAGGATGAGAGAGGCTGACAATAGTCATTTTCCATTCGGTCTTTGATCATGTAATTATTGAACAATTATGGTGTGGAATTACATTATCTTTGATCATGTAATTATTGAACATTATGGTGTGGAATTACATTATTTTGGTATCTTTGAAGACTACGGTCTTTTGCCAATAGTGGCATGGTGTGATTGTTAAGTTGTATTATTAATCTTTCCATCAAGGCTCCAATCCCTTTTGGGTGTAGTTTTTGTCAATTTATATTGGGGATGAGGTCCATGTTTGTGACCTCATCGGTTCATAGCTCTGGGTCAAAAGCGTTTACCCCTCTTAATTAAAAAAATATAAGACTATGTTCTTGTAGATTTCATGACACTTTTTGTTGACATGTAAAATTTCATTATAAACAATGTCAAATGTCATCAAATAATGGTAGGAAATGCCACCTCAAGTCTTATTATTTATGTCAAACTTACTTACAAATGTAAGTACATGCAATGAGCACTTTTTGTTATGCAGACTCTAACAAAACAATATTGAAGTTGAGCTTCATACTTTATAACAACCCTTACTTTCAACAAACATTCCATTTCAATATCGTCATATGTTTGGAACAAAAAATGCACATAATAGTTGCAGGATGGAAAAAACATATGGTTGTGACTCGCTTCTCAATTCTTGTTCAATGGGCACTTTCTACTATGCAGACTGTAACAAAAAAATGTATCGAAGTTCACCTTCATATTTTATAACAACCCTTACTTTCAACAAACATTCCATTTCAATATCGTCATACGTTTCATACAAAAAATGCACAAAAAAGTTGTAGGAAATGGAAAACACATAGGGTTGTGACTCCTCAATTCTTGTTCAATGAGCACTTTTTGTTATGCAAATTGTAACAAAACAATGTATTGAATTTCCTCCTTGAAGTTCAACTTCATTTTTTATAACAACCCTTACTTTTAGCAAACATTCCATTTCAATATCGTCATATGTTTGGAACAGAAAATGCACATAACAGTTGCATGATGGAAAAAACATAGGATTGTGACTCACTTCTCAATTCTTGTTCAATGAGCACTTTCTGTTATGTAGACTATAACAAACCAATATATTGAAGTTCACCTTCATATTTTATAACTACCCTTACTTGCAACAAACATTCCATTTCAATATCATCATACATTTCGAACAGAAAATGCACATAATAGTTGTAGGATGGAAACACACACGCTTGTTACTCACTTCTGAATTTTTATTCAATGAGCACTTTCTATTATATAGAATTAACAAAACAATGTATTGAAGTTCAACTTCATATTTTTTAACAACCCTTACTTTCAACAAACATTCCATTTCAACATTGTCATTCATTTCGAACAAAAAATGCACAAAAAAGTTGTAGGAAATGGAAAACACATAGGGTTGTGACTTAGTTCTCAATTCTTGTTCAATGAGCACTTTCTATTATGCAGACTATAACAAAACAATGTATTTAAGTTCACCTTCATATTTTTTAACAACCCTTACTTTCAACAAACATTCCATTTCAATATCGTCATACATTTGGAACATAAAATGCACATAATAGTTACATGATGGAAAACACACAAGGTTGTGACTCACTTCTCAATTCTTGTTCAATGACCACTTTTTGTTATATAGACTGTAACAAAACAATGTATTTAATTTCACCTTCATATTATATTATTAACCTTACTTGTAGCAAATATTCCATTTCAATATTGTCTCGAACAAAAAATGCACATAATAGTTGTAGGATGGAAAACACACACACTTGTGACTCACTTCTGAATTCTTGTTCAATGAGCACTTTCTGTTATGCAAACTGTAACAAAACAATGTATTGAAGTTCAACTTCATATTTTTTAACAACCCTTACTTGTAGCAAACATTCCATTTCAATATTGTCATACATTTCAAACAAAAAATCACAAAAAGTTGTAGGATGGAAAACACGTAGGGTTGTGACTCATTTCTCAATTCTTGTTCAATGAGCATTTTCTATGATGCAGACTGTAACAAAACAATGTATTGAAGTTCACCTTCATATTTTATAACAACCCTTACTTTTAGCAACATTCCATTTCAATATCGTCATATATGTTTCAAACAAAAAAATGCACAAAAAAGTTGTAGGAAATGGAAAACACACAGAGTTGTGATTCACTTCTCAATTCTTGTTCAATGAGCACTTTCTATTATGCAGACTGTAACAAAACAATGTATTGAAGTTCACCTTCATGTTTTATAATAACCCTTGTAGCAAACATTCCATTTCAATATCATCACACATTTCAAATAGAAAATACACATTTAATAGTTGTTGGATGGAAAACACACACGGTTGTGACTCACTTCTCAATTCTTGTTCAATGAACACTTTCTGTTATGCAGACTGTAAGAAAACAATGTATTGAAGTTCACCTTCATATTTTATAACAAACCTTACTTTTAGCAAACATTTCATTTCAATATCGTCATACGTCTTGAACAAAAAATGCACAAAAAAGTTACAGGAAATGGAAAACACACAGGGTTGTGACTCACTTCTCAATTATTGTTCAATGAACACTTTCTATTATGCAGAATGTAACAAAACAATGTTTTGAAGTTCAACTTCATGTTTTATAACAACCCTTACTTGCAGTAAACATTCCATTTCAATATCGTCATACATTTCGAATAGAAAATGCACATAATAGTTGCAGGATGGAAAGCACACACTGTTGTGACTCACTTCCCAATTCTTGTTCAATGAGCACTTTCTATTATGGAGACTATAACAAAACAATATATTGTAGTTCACCTCCATATTTTATAACAACCCTTTATAGAAAATGCACAAAATAGTTGCCATAAATGTTCAACTTACCTATAATGGTCCTGCAAAGCATTTTGATAGGTCAAAAGTCAAAGGTGTTGTTGCACAACTTATAAAATTTTACGATGCCACAACAATAGTTGCATTGGAGATTGGTGGAGGGAATTTGTGTAATGTGGTAGTGGATATGAAACAAACAAGAAAGATCTCACTTCAAATAGTACATCTGCTTATAGGAGTAACGATTATCCCTTTAAAAAAATCCAATCCCATATAATTCACCTCCTTGCCTATGAATTCTACCAATAGGAAGACCACTTGGTTGAAAAAAATCCCCTTTGTAACATCTGAATTGCTACAAACTCATGCACTGCAAAATACAAATTGCATAGTTGATTCAATTTCATCTTCATATGCAACAAGAGATAGTGGCAGCCTTGCATTTTCATTGCTCAACAATTTTGTCGGTGATTGTTGAGGAAATGGTATGGGCTTGTATTTTTTTTAAAGGGATAATTGTTACTCGTGTATGTAGATGTCTTGTTTGAAGTGAGAGATTTCCTGTCTGTTCTATATCCACTACCGTATTACACAAATTCCCTCCTCCACCAACCTCTAATGCAACTGTTGTTTTGGCATCTTAAAATTTTATCAGTTGTGCAACACCTTTGAATTTTGACCTATCAGTTGTGCAACAACACCTTTGATTTCTTACCTATCAGTTGTTCAACAAAACCTTCCATTGTTGTCTTTGTTTTATCAAATTCTTGTCTTTTAGATTGTAGCTCTCTCTTAACAACATTAAACTCCTCTTCTTTTGACCATGACAACTTCTTATTGTGTTTTAATTCCTTTTCTACTTGGTTAATTTTATTCTTTGGTTGTTTTGCTCCACTTTGAGCATTGCCAACTATTGTTTTTGTAGTGTTTTTATCATTAGAGTATGAATATGTTTCTTTTGGAAAGTTTGTTACAGAACTTGTCTGCCTTTTCAGATAAGACTTTCATGCCTCCACCCAACTGATTCTCTTTTTCTGCACTTAGATCTGGTTTTTCCATTTCCTTATCATCCATTTCCAATTGTATTTGTTCCATAGAATTTCTAACTTCAAGAATGCTTGGCTTCATTTGTTCAACTCCACTTATAGCATCATCTCTCTCTTTATTTTCTTGCACAAATTCATATGCAATAGAAAACCTTTTTAGTTAATCCACTTCTGCATTTCCATTTTTCCCTTGCACATATTGCACATGCTCCTTCCTCCACTTCTAATGAGCAAGAACAACCTCTTCAGTCAATACATTATCTATCTTGTTCACTTTGGTTTGCTTCTTCCCAAGTTTTTTTAGAGAAGATTCTTTTTTCATTACATACTTTCTAGTACGTCCACATATTTTTTTTATTACTAGCATGTCATACAATTCTCATAACAAATATTTTTGGGATTCTGTCAGATTTCTTGTAGGCAAAGGGATAGAGTTTTGAATGTATTGAATACTTTCATGTACCTTTGCAACTATTTTTTCCCCACACGCTACATCAACTTCGCTTAGACTCTCATGAAAGTATTCAATACATTCAAAACTCTATCATATGAAAAAAAGGAAAACACAATGACAAGGACAGTTGTCATATGTTAAACCAAAGGGAAAAGAAAAACAATTAATCAATCATTAAGAAGATTATGGTAGACCTCTTTACAATGCACAGTCAAGTCCAATGATAAAGTTACAAACTTGTGGTAACAAAGTTTTTATGTTTATGGATGAGCTTCAAAAGTAAATAACAAATCACAAAGGAATACATTTCAATATGGGCATTTAAAGTTGAAGTACATTAGATATATACAATGCAATATCATAGGTGCAATTAGCAAGGTATGAATGAGCAAGAAGTTTTTAGTATATTGTGTCATGAACCTTGAAGCAATAGTAGGAAAATCACCTCAATATTTAAGTAAACCATGAAGAACTTCCTCAACCTCTAGATCCTATTGCTAGCCATAACTTTGATCCATGAATTCCATATCTTTGATCGACTATTTTGAACTTGATGACCTTCATCAAGAATGAGCAGACCTGGGCTCTCTAAAAGTAGTTTTCCAATATTCTTAGCCTCTTTAGAAAGGCTCACATTTGTCTCACAAGTTAGTATACAAAAAGATTGTATAGCTAATAACAAGAACACTTTTTCTTCTATGCCACTCACAAAGCATCACCAAACACCTCAAAAATTTCAAATTTTCCCATGATTTGGTTGCTCTTAGCCAGTTTTATAATCCCTTCATATTCACAGTTTGAATAAATTTCATTTCAAAAGGTCGTTGATCTATTTAGCATGTAAACTGGAATGTCAATACTCCACTTCTTAAACTATCTTTCCCAAGGTAAAAGCATGCTTTTTGGAGCAATAATCAAAGGCCTGCTTCTAGGAAACAATCCTAGGTAGGTCTTTACAAAAATTATTTCTCATGCTTCGGGTGCAGGAAAAAATTTTCTCATTATTTCTCATGCTTTAGGCATAGGAAATTGAAAACTTATAATGAGAAATGTTTTTCTTGTGCTCAGAGCATGATAAATAAGTTTTCTAAAGACCTACTTGGAATTGTTTCCTAGAGGCAGACCTTTGATTATTGCTCCAAAAAAATGTTTTTCCCTTGGGAAAGAGAGTTCAAGAAGTGGAGTATTGACATTCCAGTTTACATGCTAAATAGATCAACGACCTTTTGGAATGAAATTAATTCAAACTGCGAATATGAAAAGATTTTAAAACTGGCTAAGAGCAACTAGATCATGGGAAAAAATTGAAAAATTTGAAGCGTTTGGTGATGCTTCATGAGTGGAATAGAAGAAAAAGTGTGTTTTTTATTGGCTACAATATTTTTGTATACCTAACTTTTGAGAAAAATGCGAGCCTTCCTGAAGAGGCTAAGCATATTGAAAAACTGCTTTTAGAGAGTCTAGGTCTACTCGTTCTTCATGAAGGTCATCAAGCTTGAAATAGCTGATCAAAGATATGGAATTCATGTAAAAAGGTTAATTCAAAACTACACATTATACTCTCAAGAACTCTTTTCCAGAATAACTTCAAAGAGCTTTTCAACACATTGTATATGGTAAGGTCGAATTTTGTCAATTGTTGCTTGGGTAAAAACTCGAAGTTGTCCTTAACACTTGGTAAAGTTATGGCTAATAGTAGGATCTATAGGTTGAGGAAGTTCTTCATGGATGAAATTGGGAATAAAATTCATAATGAAAAAGAGAGTGTTGACCATAGGTTTATTTAAATCTTGAGGTGATTGTCCTAATATTGCTTCAAGGTTCATGACACAATCTACTAAAAAATTCTTGCTCATTCATGCCTTGTTAATTGTACCTATGATATTGAATTATATATATCTTATGTACTTCACCTTTAAATTTCCATATTGAAATACAATAATAAATATTAATAAAGTAATAACAATAATAAAAAAATGTAGTAATAAATAGTAATAAAGAGTAATAAAAAATATCTTTCATTCAACAGTGGTGTTTCAAAATAGTAGATCTGGTTTTACAATAGTGAGTGGGTTGCAATTTTTACAACACCCTACATTTTCTAATCTGTAGTTTTACAAATAGTATTCATCTAATAAATAGTAATAAAGAGTAATAAACAATAATAAAGAGTAATACAAAATACAATAATAAACAGTAATAAAGAGTAATACTAAATATCTTTCATTCAATAGTAGTGTTTCAAACCAGTAGTTCTATTTTACAATAGTGAGTGGGTTGCAACTTTTACAACACCCTATGTTTTCCAATCTGTAGTTTTACAAAATAGTATTCATGTAATAAATAGTAATAAAGAGTAATAAACAATAATAAAGAGTAATACAAAATACAGTAATAAATAATAATAAAGAGTAATACAAAATATCTTTCATTCAACAGTAGTGTTTCAAAATAGCAATACAAAATAAAATTCATAGTTTCCATTTTTCATTTAACAAGTATTTGCAGATCCTAATTAGATTCAATCTTTACATTTGTGCCCTAATCTGAACGACAAGGGAATCCTATGCCAAGCCACTGAATAACATTTTCATCATTTGTTAGAACTAGTACGGGGTGGTCTAGTAGTGTGTGGAGGGCACAATACATCTCTCGTATATCCTCTTCAATGTGTGGCTCCACTACATGACCATGCAATTGCATTGCTTAGTCAAAAAAATGAGGACCCTCATGCTGTAGGCTGCTACTAAACATTGATTTTACACACCTCATATCTGAGGATGATTCAAGCAACGAACATGAAAAGATGAAACCAATGGGGTATACATCATGATCAACATCATATATTTCGAATGCTTCCTCAAGCTGTATGTGATTTACCACCAAATTCCACACATACTTTGCACATAGAATGTGAACTGTACTATGGTTTGTGAGCAATTCCATGGAGTTTAAGAGGAACCCATATGCTACATCAACCTCAAAATAGGGGAGCGTAAGTTCCATGGGCTTCAAAAATCTGTCGATCTTATGAATCACATCCTCCACAGTCTAATAATTGAATTTGAAAGAAGAATGCAACCTCTCTATAGTGAATGGATTGCCATTTTTTTCCTGAGTGTCGCTAGGAAGCTGGCCAATGTGAATCCTTGAGTTCAACATTTTCAGTTGTACTGTCAAAAAAAGGGAAAAAGCGTCAGTAATAGATAGTGTTGCGGGCATGTAGAAGAAAATTGTTATTTACTTGCAACTATTGTTTCATCCACTACTTGAGAAAATAAATAAATATCACAATAAATTTATGAAAGAAAAAGGTCTTAGTTACATGAATATTGTTTTGTAAAACTACAAATTAGAAAATACAGGGTGTTATAAAAGCTGCAACACACTCACTGTTGTAAAACCAGATGTAAGTGCAGAAAAAAAAAATTAGTTGGGTGGAGACATGAAAGTCTTATCTAAAGCATATGAATTATGTAATGTAAAGATATGAATTATGTAATCATAAATACACTTGTTGCAAATAACTTTTTAAAAGAAACATATGGATTATGTAATCATAAATACACTCTCAATGTTGGGAAAAAATTAGCTACAAAGGTACATGAAAGTATTCAATGCATTCAAAACTTTATCCCTTTGTCTGCAAGAAATCTGACAGAATCCCAAAAATATTTGTTATGAGAATTGAATAGCATGCTAGTAATAAAAAAAATATGAGGATGTACTAGAAAGTATGTAATGAAAAATGGATCTTCTCTAAAAACACTTAGGAAGAAGTAGACCAAAGTGAACGAGATAGATAATGTATTGATTGAAGAGGTTGTTCCTGCTCATGAGAAGTGGAGGAAGGAGCATGCACAGTATGTGCAAGGGGAAAATGGCAATGCAGAAGTAGTTAACTCGAAAGGTTTTCTATTGCATATGAATTTATGCAAGTAAAGAAAGAGAGAGATGATTCTATAAGTGGAGTTGAACAAATGAAGCCAAACATTCTTGATGTTAGCAATTCCATGGAACAAATACAATTAGAAATGGATGATAATGAAATGGAAAAACCATATCTAAGTGCAGAAAAAGAGAATTAGTTGGGTGGAGGCATGAAAGTATTATCTAAAAAGGTAGACAAGTTCTATAATGAGCTGTCCAAAAGAAACGTTTGCATAATCTAATGATAAAGACATTGCAAAAACAATAGTTGTAAATGCTCAAAGTGGAGCAAAACAATTGAAGAATAAAATTAACCAATTAGAAAAGGAATTAAAACACAAGAAGAAGTTGTCATGGTCAAAAGAAGAGGAGCTTAATGTTGTTTAGAGAGAGATGCAATCTAAAATACATGAATTTGATAAAACAAAGATAGTAATGGAAGGTGTTGTTGCACAAGTAATAGGTCAAAATTCAAAGATGTTGCACATCTGATAAAGGTCAAAAGTCAAAGGTGTTGTTGCACAACTAATAGGTCAACAGTCAAAGGTGTTGTTGCACAACTGATAAAATTTTAAGATGCCACAACAATAGCTACATTGGAAGTCGGTGGAGGAGGGAATTTGTGTAATGTGGTAGTGGATATGGAATAGACAGGAAAGCTCCCACTTCAAATAGGTCATCTACATACAGGAGTAACGATTATCCCTTGAAAAAATATCCAAGCCCATACCATTTCCTCAACAACTCAACAATCACCAACCAAGTTGTTGAGCAATGGAAACACAAGGCTGCCACTATCTCTTGTTGCATATGAAGATGAAATTGAACCAACTATGCAATTTGTTTTTCATAATGCATGAGTTTGCAACAATTCAAATGCTGCAAAGGGGACGTTTTTTAGTGAGTGGTCTTCTTATTGGTGGAAGTCATAGGCGAGGAGGAAAAAAGGCTACAAATCTACAAGCTCAAAGCATTAAGAATAGATGAACATCAAAATACATGTTTTCCTCAACTTACTGCCCATCAAAAGGTAATGTAAGATTCATAAAAACATCTACTGACATCCCACACTGTGTTTTCCAACCTACAATTATTCAGTGCGTTTTATTTTACCATCGTATGATGATATTGAATCCTAAAATTTAGTCCACCCAAGAGTTGTTATAAATTTTGTAGGTGACTTTCATTAAATTCTTAATGTCTAAAAAACACAAGAGTTTCATTACAACCATACTATGTACGTACAATTGCATGTTGGAAAACACTACGTGATATACAACCTACATCCCACATACTCTTCCATAACCCTCTACACGCAACAAACCAATTAGTTAGTCGGCCCTCACCTCCATCTGGTTACTTTTATGTATCCCCCACACTATAAATCCACCCCGAACTCTACACCCTTGAGCATTCAACAAGAATTGAGAAGTGAGTCAAGACCCTACGTGTTTTCCAACTTGCAACTATTATGTGCATTTTTTGTTCCAAACGTATGGAGATATTCAAATGCAATGTTTACTCAAACCAAGGATTGTTATAGAATATGAAGGTGAACTTCAATACATTGTTTTGTTATAGTCTATAGAATAGGAATTGAGAAATGAGTCACAACCCACTATGTCTTCTAGCTTGCAATATGAAGGTGGACTTCAATACATTGTTATAGTGTATAGAATAGAAAGTGCTCATTGCATCAAGTCGTTTCACTATTAGACGAATTATTCATGTGTGCATTTATCAAAAATCCAACGATACGTTTGAAGACCATAGTTGATTAGAATGTATATATGCTTGGAGGTGTGTATGATCTTTCATAGTGGGATGGGGTATTCAAGATCTAAATATTAATCAAGCAAGAAAAACCATAAACCTATCTAAAACCATGGATCAAGATGAGCCTAACATATCCTCCATCTTCCATCTCATACCTCAATATATTTTCTAATTTCTCCAACTCGTACCATTGAAACTTATACCCAAATCATGTCATCCTCCATGTCATCATTTTCCTCCATTAATAAGGGAAACCAAAATGTATTCCATGATCAACCAACACCTATCCATCCTATTTCACCAAAGGTACACCAAAAGTCACCTTGAAAGGAATACAATACCTGATGCAAAATCCTATTTCACAAAATGGTAGTCCTAGTCTTCTAGTTCCACCCACTTTCACCTTATCCATCCTATGTTTATCCACCTCATCCATTTCATGTTTTTCCACCTCCATATAACCTATAGAAATTCAACCATGTCACTCACTTGACCTCATTTATCTAAAGCATGACATCATAGATCCCCCTTTATGTGAAGATCAAATTACTCCCTCTCATGATCCTAGTCCATCCCATCATTCCATTCCATGTCATGATGCCATACCATCTTATGATCCAATTCTATCAACTCCATACCATAATTGTAGTCCATAAGTTCATTCAATAAAGCTTTCCATCCATTGAATAAAGTCAAGACCGCCAAGGTATAATAATTTCCCTCACATCACATGATAATCCAAATTTTTTACAAGATTCCATTCACGAACAACAAACATATAAGCTTGGTTCATCCGTCTTTATAAAAGTTGGTTTTCTCCTACAATAACACACACCTTCATGAGTTCCATTTATTTAAACACCCTAATATTAAAAGACATCTAAATTCTTATGGCCTTGGCTACATACCTCCTTCTCAAGAAGTTGGTAGCTCTTTCAAACACAAAAGGACTCCCTTTAGATCAATACGTCCACCTCCTCCATCATCTTTTCCATCTATTGTTGGACCCTATCCATCAACCCTTCCATCCATCTTTGGCCCATATGTTCCTAATGCATATCCTTACATGCCCTTTCAAGAACAACAAAGGCACATACCCTTGAAATCCTTCCAACACCTTCCACTTCAAAATCCTCTTTTTTAATAAAATCCCTCTATGGCCTATCCAAGCAATTGGGATACCAAACAAGAAATGCATAAATCGAAGAATCCATAAAAACCTAAATATCATCATGTCTCAGTAAACATACATTCCAAAATAAAGAAAAATATGCTCCAAAATCAAAGGCAAAACATTTCCAAGAAAATGGAAGGTGCCAATTAAGAAAAATGAAAAGGATATAAAGAAAAATAAAAAGTGAAAACAATGTGGGTTCCAAAGAAAGAAAAAAATCCATGCATTCAAATTAAAAATCAAAATTTGTATCCCAACTTGCTAATCCAAAAGACTCCATTATCCGACCATCATCCATTCCTCCATTATTCATCCTCCAAATCCATTTTCAGTCCTTATATGCCCAAGTTTATTATCCCAACCCACTCTTAATCCTTCAAATTTCACCACCCTTCAAGGTGTGTGCCAATGTTTTTCTTGCCCACATTCCCTCATAATGACTCCATTCCATACTTCCATCCAACCTTCATCCCTCATTCCATATCTTTAATCCAATCTTTTGCATGAATCCTTAACCTCCTTCTTCCTACCCCTATCCATTTTGTTATCTTTACCATTTTTCCTACCAACGTCTTTAAGTGGGAACATGTTAGCCATGGTCTATAAGAAACATTTAGTCAATGGAGTACTATCTTCCACAAAGAGACACTTGAGCCCTCCATTCATATCCATACACCTTCAACAACTTCCATTTCTATAAGCTTTCATTTCCATGGCCATTCATATCCACTAGCTTTCACATCCATCCACATACCCTTGGTTGTACACCAAGGGGAAAGACTTTTCCATTTGTATGATACACTATTGATTATCATATTTTCACTTAGCCATCATATTCCTTCATTTATATTCCACGCTATCCACTTTATCCTTCCAACTTCCTTTGATCTTGAATAAATTATTGGGGCATAAGTGAAACAAAACTAATTCCCAAATTTAAACTGCAATGACTTAAATTGTTTCCATAGATTAATTCCAAAACTTTTATGCACAAATTTTAATATAATATTTAAAGTTCAAATAAAGACTTTGAAATTAAATGCACATAATAAATTGATCAACAATTTCACTCAAATACATTCAATCATGCAGTAAACAAATTAGTAATTCAATAAACTCAAAGATTTAAACACTTAAATTGCTCAAAAAATTTATTAAGCTTTAATACTTATCTTTGGAAATGTGCAGAAGAAATTACAAACTATTGTTGGAATGGTCCTTGGTTCAGCCTCTTCCGTTTGTGAGTAGTCTGGGAGGAAAGCAAACTTTGCTGCTCTACACGAGTGCTGGTTCCACTGGAACAATGCTCAACACTCGTGCCACAAAACCATGCCCTGGCCAGGACCGTCCTGAGTGCACGCACTTGTACCCCAGGTTGGACACCCACTGTAGGAGTGCCCCTTCTCCGTCCTACTCACAGCCTGCTAACCTAAAATGCTATTCCCGCAATGTGCTCCACTTGATTTTCCTCTTTTTATTTTTCATGTCCCTCAATAATTTAGTTTTCATGGGTTTTATACAACACAAAGGGTAGTTCCAACCGACACACCCTTTTAAAAATAATAATTACATCCCATGAAAACTCTAATTATTATTTTATTACATTTTCTTTCTGGAACTATTACATTAGTTCTTATATTTATTTACTTATTTACTTATTTACTTTTATTCTATTTTCTTTTTCTTTTTCTTCCACGGGGAAAAAGTCTCATAACAATAAGAGGAAGAACACATATCTAATGCATGCTTTATACCATGTGTTTCTTCCATCCTCCATATCACTTTTTGTCCATCTCATGTTTCCTTTCATATCCATGTCATGTCAAACTAACTTTTCATACCTCTTACCATGGGGGCATGTTATTACTTTGACATGCCATCTTTGGAGTCCTCTATAGGTCATCTATTTATCCTTTGTATAAGAGCAAACATTTTTGGTTCCCTCTACCCATAGCATTCCATATCTTGATCCATCTATCTTCATCCTCGATATAGGGTGTATCCTTACATGTCCTATCATTAACCTATATATTGATATTTATCCATCCATATCTCCTTTGGTTTTCAACTTGACTAAGGAATAAGATATTGTTTATCATTATCATTTAAATTTTTATTTATCATTGTGTTATCATTGTTATGAGCAACACATTTAAACAAACCATAAACTCTTTACATTCTAAAACATTGGGATTTAGTGAGTCACAACCCATTGTGTTTTCCATCCTGTAGCTATTTTGTGCACTGGTCCTTATCATATGTATTAGCATTTGTATTTCTCATTATCATGATCTTGCATATTTATTATTTTCATATTGCATGCATGACAACTTGTGCTTTATCTTAACTCTTGTCTATTTTCTTCATCAATATCATTATCTTTTTACATGTTTTCTTTTCTTGTCACATTCTGAGGAAGTTCGAGGATCTCTACACCTTGTTGTGTACAAAGGAGAGTGAGAAATGGGGCATGAGTCTTTCTTGTGTGTGTGTATCGAGTCAGTCTATCCTATGATGATTACAAAAAGAATAACCAATAAAAAAGGGGGATTCATTCCACTCTATGATGAAATAAATGTTCACTTCATAGCCTTTCCATTCCATTCATTTCCATATCTAGCCTTTCATATCCTTTCCTCCCATATCAAATACATTTCATAAGCCATTAATATGCTTTGATTGCATCTAATCAATGTGTTTCATTCCTTTCTTCTTTGCATCCACCTAGGTCATTCATATTTCTAAATATTGCATAACATTTTCTATATACAACTAAAAAATGATCACTTCATAGCCTTTCCATTCCATTCATTTCCATACCCAGCCTTTCATATACTTTCCTCCCATATCGAATACTTTTCATAAGCCATTTATATGCTTTGCTTGCATCCAATCAATGCGTCACATTCATTTCTTCTTTGCATCCACCTAATTCATTCATATTTCTAAATCTTGCATATCATTATCTATCTACAAATCAAACATACCTTCATCTATCATATCAAGATTGACACCATACTGTATCAAGATCAATATCAAGGAAATATCAAGGTTATGTAGTCAAATTATGAGGGCAACAAGCATATGAAGAGTCCATGTTCAAGGTGAGTTTGTTTCATTTCATGCATGCATTATATTGTAGCTCTTAGACACAATTGAGGTTTAAAATCGGTGTTTACAGATCTCAAGTGTTAACATGTTCATACAGAAGTCTAAAATATGTCTCTTCTTGCTTGAAAAGTATTCCAAAAGTATTCTCAATTGTTTTGATTGACAAACATATGAGTTATAATATTTTTTTCTAGTTGTAGCAACTAAAAAATATGAAAGATCTAAATTAAAATTCTAGCTTTGGGGTTCTATATCTAATCCCAACCATAGGAGAGCATATACAAAGTATTTTTAACTAAGTTAGAAGGTTGACAATTAGGCCAACCTCCAACCTCCTTCACATTCCAAAGAAGCTTCCTTGTTTGACTTAGTCTCTTCATCTTATTGAAATGTGCTCTATTTGGTGATGAGGCTTCTAGATTTGTGGAAGAAGTTGAATTCCCCTTAGATGCTTCTACATTTCCCTTAGAAAGCTCAAACTGCTCATTGATTTCCTAGCTACTATTGAACTGCCTTGACTATTCCATAATCCACTCCTACATGATTTCCAAATGCTCTTAACTGATCATTATTTTTTCAAACTACTGGCACATGATAATGAAGCATGTTTCCTATCTTTCTCTTCCATATGGCATAGAGAAATCCTTCTATTTATGATCATGAAATTCATATGTTAGCTATAGGTTGATACCCTAACCTTCATAGAAGATCTATTGACTGTTAGTAGGTCGATAGAACACTTTTAAAAATTATCATCCCTCGTTCAAAGTCTTAGGGCCGACATATAAGTCATATCTTCTCACTGTCAAGACACCTTAATTGCCACCAACAGTGACTATTTTCCTTGTCTATTAGAAGGTTAGCAATTGTATTCTTGACATGATTAACACCTTCACAACTTATTGGTCATTAACTTTCAGATTCTATCATATTTGGGTATTTCCTTGAACTATCTTCAAATCTGAGGCATGACTACAACCCTTTGTGGAATTCCATCAAACAAACTACATGCCTTATGTATACTTCAACATTTTTCATACATGTCTATGTTGATGTTGTTTGTCATTGATGTCAAAGGTAAATAGAGTTGGTAATGAAAAAGGTGCTTGATGCCAACTACATGCAAAGTGAGTTGCTTCATTGTGTTTTCATGGATTGGTTTCAAATATTCATTAATTTGGTGATCTATAGTCAAAGTGGTTGTTGATATTCATGTCAAAGTCCTTGTTCATTCATTACTTGTTCACATGGTGTTGGTGAAAAAGGTGTTGATAGATGTTGCAAAATTTTGACAGAGTTGTTTCATGACAAAGTCAGAGGTATTGAACAAGTACTCATTGCACATTCATCATTCACATTTTATTGTTAATGGCTAATACATTTTGATGTTGTGACTCAAAGGTATTTAGTGGATAGGTTTTGGCATAGACATGATTGGTGTTTGTTGATGAGATCTTCATGCTTCTACAAGGATCTAAACCAATGTCAAAAGCATAATATTCTGCATCAAAGGTATATGGTTAGAATCAAAGGTTATAGATCAATTACATGTTTTCCAGCCCATTGAGTTTGTTTGAAGTTGTTTTGGGTTCTTTCATTGATTGCAGGTTTGTTCTTAAACCCTATATGAGGTTCATTATGCAAATTTTATAACAAGTTTAATTTTTGTTATATTTGGTTGGTGACTTACTATAACCGATGAAAAGACACTTTAGTTATGTCTTGAGGGTTTTAAAATCATCCAAAAACAGCCCTAATCCTTGGCTTAACCAACTTAGCAAGTCAATTAATTATGTAATACTGACCCTACTACTTACTCCAACAGTCTACCGGGGCACTTGTAAATGCAACCTTTGATAAAATTCCATTTTATATAATGCTTTGAGAGATGTCCATGCCCCTTTTACTGTCATATCTCTCTATCTTATGATTGCTCATCCCCATTTCATTTTCCCTAAGGTTGTCTGTCATGTAACAAACCTCTCCATATGCTTCATGACACTATCCTTCTCAAAACCATTGTTTTATGTCTATGTTGCAGTATTCCTCTATCTCCTTCCTTCTTTATAGTCTATCATTTCACTCTTGAACATTAGCATACCTATTCATTCATACCATTGTATCCTAGTAGGCCTTTTCATTGCTTCCTATTTGGATTTCAACACTTCCCATGATATGTTATCTTTGATAGTTGAATGATTATCCTTAATCATGGATGTAATCCTTTTAGAATGACCGTCCCATGCTTACATTTAATTTTCTCCTTTTTTCCTTGAGAATGGTGAATTTCATGATGATTTTGACAACCAACCATTATGATTTTGTTGTCTCTTAACTATTCTTTGAAAACCTCACCTAATTCCTTCTCAAACTCTACCCTAGCTTCCTTTGTAGGGACTGACAACATCATTATTTGACTGCTACTGTTGTTATTATATATTAACTACGTTTTCAATAGTCATATGACACCATTATCATAGGTATGACTCCATTTTCATACTTTTATATTGAATAGTCAATTAATCTTTTCATCTCACTGACCATACACCTTTCATGATGAAGAGCGCTTCTCATGACTATCCTTAAGGTTGTTACTCCATCAAGTATTTCTTTTTGTTATGTTTACCTTCAAGATAATATTATCATTGACTTTATTATTTGATAAAATTTTATGATTTTGAATGTAATGATGAATTTCATTGATAGGCCTACCCTAGGAAGCAAGGCATGTCCTCTTTTCATGGTTGTCATCATAAGGGATTGGCATAGATTTTCAAAGGTTTCCTTTAATAACTTTTTCATTTTTTTCCTTATGATGACTATTCATTACATACCACTGTCATAGGTCTAATCTACCTTCTACTTCACCACAACTCTTGGATGCTTCAAGAATTTATCATTGTCCACAATTGATTCATACCCCTTCTCATATACTAGATTGTTGTTATAACCATCTCTCTGTAACCTATCAAAGCAATCACTAGTTTTTAGTTTTGTATGTTCATATACTTTTCTAAAAGTCTCAATCTCAGTAGTATAGGCTTCTCCTTATTCAGTTTTAACCTTTAAAGCTTTAGAAACTTCCCATTATCATGATGAGTGTAATTAAACTATCATTTAAGGGGTACCTGATTGAGTTCATGTGATTGGATTTTTGGATTGTCATTAATAGGTTTACTATGTTCAATATTTTACTATTATGCTTTGATATATTTTTTCCAAGCATGTGTAGCTTGTTCAAAAGCACTTTTTTTAGGCTTTTACCCATAGCAACAAGGCGCTGAACTGCTTGATTAAATGCTTTGGTAGACATGTATGGAAAATGTGGTAGCATAGATAAGGCAACAAAATGTTTCATAAAATGCCTCAAAGAAATGTGGTCTCATGGTGATGGGATGCCATGACAATCCATATAGCAACAAGTAATATGGATTGTCATGGCATTCCATCACAACGTGACCACATTTCTTTCAAGAATTTTATCAAATAGTTCACTGCCTTGTCTACGATGTTGCTTACTATTATGCTTTGATAGATTTTTTGCAAGCATGCATAGCTTGTTCAAAAGAAATTGTTGTAGGCTTTTAGCCATAGCAGCCAGGCAGTGAACTATTTGATAAAATGCTTTGGTAAACATGTATGAAAAATGTGGTAGCATAGTAAGTTTTATTATAAAATGCCTCGGGCGGGGGCCCTAGCTCGGTTGGCTAAGTAATTCCGTTGCGGCTCTGCTGGTCACGGGTTCTAGTCTCCCCCATCCCGTGGTACCGAAGGGCATGTCGCGCTAGCACCGCCGGTCACGTTAAAAATTTTACCAGGCGCACTGCAGTTTATAGGGGGTCGTGCTACCCGATTCCTGCAGTCTAAAAAAAAATTAAAAAAATTATAAAATGCCTCAAAGAAATGTGGTCTCGTGGTGATGGAATGCCATGACAATCCATATTGCAGCTCAATAGAAGCATTCTCCTCACAATGTGGATCCACAACTTCAAGCATTCTTACTATAGGCATTTCAACTCATAGCATTCCATCATTTTCATCATTTTAGCTAAGTTTCATCACTATTTGAAATCAAGCTCACACTTTGGATCATCAAAATATTCAAAGTTTATCAAAATGGTTTGAGAAAGATCTTATTTCCGTGTCAAAGGAGCACCACTCCCACTATGGGATGAAGGTTTAGCAATTTCAATTGGATTTCATGTTATCTTTAGTTAGTTTGTTCTCATTTTCATGTTTTCTCTTTGATTTAGCTAAGAATTTCATAGGGAATACTATATTTGGATTTCTAACATGATTAATCATTTTTTGATGTTCTTATGTTAGTTTGTTGTAGGTTTTGTGTTCACATTTTGGCGCTAGAGGGAGGGCTAACAAGTTTATTTTTATGAATTTTGCCTAATTTTTTTGTTTTTTGTAGCTACAAGGGAGCAACGCCATGTTTGACTGATACAACATCACTTTTTTCTTATAGCGTTGCAATTTATTACTTGCAAAGCATCACCATCATTTTTAGCACTGCTTTTGCCACATTGTGCCACCTTTGCTCGCTGCTATCGTGTTGCATATATTTCAACGTTGCGCTTGTCCATTTCTTCCTCTATCTTAATTTTGCTTCTAATAGAGTGTCGCCTTTGATTTTGCACCGCATATGTGCTCTTTGTCCTCTATAGATCATTGCCTTCGTTGTTCAACAGAGCGTCACCTTCGTTTTTAGCATCACATTTGCAAGTTGAAGAGCATTGTGTTTGTTTCATAGTGTCGCCTTTGTGGGAAAGGGAGGAAAATTCACTTGGAGACCTAAAATAATTTTTTAATGCTCTTTGTAATAGCTTAGGCTTTCCAATTCTACTTTCCATTTTCTATTTTAGGACCAACCAAAGTTACTTTTGGGCTTAAAATTAACAAACAACTTAAGCTTTATCAAAGTTGGATTAAAATTGAACATTAGGAACTTACTAGACTTTGGTTTTGGGTTAAAATTGAACAAGACAAACTCACATTTAAGCTTGGTGCTTTAAAATGAATTCATATTTACATTGGGTTTAAAAAGAACTTGTGCCTTCATTTTTCTTGTGATTTTTTGCAATTTGTGTCATTTGAATGCGTATGCACTTCTCTCGTGCCACTCGAAAATATTGAGAATCAAAAACATTCCATTGACATTGGTTGTCTAAAATCACCCACACATTTCAATTTGGAGCTAAAATTGAACAATCATGCGAGTGTGAAGGAAAGGCATTGTGTGTGCTCCCTCCTAATGCTTTACGCAATCTAGGCGGTTGAACTACAAATGTACTTCTTTGTTGCTATTTATCTTTAGAGGACCTTCCTTCTCGCTTTGAAAGGAGGGAATGACCCAAGTGGTAACGAGCTAATGCCAAGCTCTTCCAAACCTCTATACAAATTTGTGATTGCAAGGAAAGTTTGCAATCAACGAGAAGGGGTACGTGATAGCTCTCCCCCAATATCTTTATGATGCATAAAACCCTTGTTCTAAGGTTTGGGAGACCTCTTGATGAAGTTTATCATAGTACACCCTAAACAAGATGTCCTTACTACAACCCTTTGTTTAAAAGGCCAAAATCCTTGGGTGATCCCACAATAGTGGTTTACAATTTTTGGCCAAACTGGACACTAAAATATATTTTTTTAACTAAATCTTCACTTTCAAGCACCTATAGCGGCTAAATTGTGAGGAATTTGAAGATGATGCAAACTAGAGTTTCGTGAATTTTTTTTTGTAGATTCTAATAATATTTTTTTCAAAATTTTTAGAACCAGATTTCACTTCTTTTTCCATCTCCCTCAAAAACTAGTTTTTCAAAAAACAACATTTTTAAAAAGTGATGCTCACCGTATAACGCATAATTTTTTTTCCATGAAGGATAAAATTCTAATTATTTCAAATTTAGATTTGTAACTCCGATATCTAGTGCTTCCACTTGGTTAGATAGTTTTTTATTGAACATTTTTTCTTTAATCAAGTTTTGAAGTCAAACCAATTCCAATTTAGACATAGCATGACCGTATAACGCGTAACTTTTTTTATATGTATTGATTTTTTTTTTTTTGGATCAATGAACCAATATCTAGTGCACTCATATTTATCAAATTTTTGTTTTGATAATCTTCTATTTTTCCGCATGTGCAAAACATAGAGCTTGATTTTCAGTGAAAAACCTACATTCACAAGAAATAAAAAATAAATATAATAATCAAATTAAATTAATTAAAATTATACTTTTTTGGAAGCTTATAATAAGGGCTACATACTTACAAAAAAATAAAATTAAATCAATTCATTTGATCCCCCAAAAGGTAAATCAAAAGTGGTTTTTTATCAGCATTTTGATAGGTGTAAAGGAGACTTCGTTATAGGTATGGTTTAAAACTAGCGTGGTTCTATCCAAGGGGGCTTGGTCTAACGTGGTTTGATCAAACCCTATTCAAATGGAATCCTTTAAATGGAACTTGTCAAGGATTAAATCATTATATTTTCTAAAAATATGTGATTTCAGCAAAAATCAGGATCTGCCAGAAAATGTAAACCACTATTGTGGCAACACCCCCTTAATATTTGTTGGTGCAAGAATGGTCGTTCTGAAGCTGCCCCACATTTGTACTATTCAAAGTAGAAATAGAAAAAATCCTTAGGTCTTCAAATCTTTAGGATTTTGATATTTGGTGGTCCCAAGAAGTGTGTGTCGAGAAAGGGGGAGCCAGTGTCGCCAAATCTCTAACTGTTCACTTTGTCTCAATGTTTGGAGAAATCTAAGTGGGGACTCAACAAATATAGCCATTTATATCCTAGGCTTGTGCAATTTATGAGTCAGTCAAACACTTTTCTTGGATCTCAAACTTTGAAACAAATATTCAACAAGTCATCAAAATTTTAAACCCTTTAGAAAGAGAAAATATCCTTCAAGAGTCCAAATATTACTGCTTGTCCCTAGGGATTTTATCCATAGAGGCTTCTAAATATTTGGGCCCATATCTCAATTTTTTCTCTCCAAAGTCAACCTAGGAAAACTATGGCCTTGATTCTTTGATTTTCACATAATGGATCTTGTGGAATGAAAAGGAGTTAAGGCATAGACATTTGTTTGAAAGTTAAGCAAGAAGTGTTGATGTGGTAAAAAGAATCTATTTAATCAAGATAAAAGACAATTGAATCCCACATATGTGTTTGTACCCATGATTTGCCACAAAGTTAAAATCCCATAACCAAGGTTCACTAATCATCATAAGTGTCTTAGTCCAAAGGCTCTCAAGAAACACCTTTTGGAACTTCACGAAACTAGAGATAGATTGGTTTACAACTTTTACAAACGTGCTTCAAGAGATAATCCAAACTTGTATTCATTCTATTATTGTCAAAATTTGGGTCTTTTCCAACATTTTAAATTTCTCACATACGGTTGAAAGTTTTAGAGGTATAGCATATTCTTTAGTACCTTGGTCTTGTAAAAAAATTCTTTTCAAGTTCATCTAGGATCAAAATCAACTCTTTCATTTGTCACATCATCAATCAAATCCCATCTCACAATCAACTTTTAGAATTTTGGGGTTTACAAGTCCATTATCCAAATCAAATCAAATCAAAATCCAAAATCCTAAAGTCTAGTATTCCTCCAAATTTCTCAAAAGTTCAAACATCCATATCATTCACCCTTCATTTGTCACATCATCATCATATTATCCTTAAACATCCTAGATTTACTTTTTGTACCTAAAGTTTAGACCAACCCAAGGAGTTAGAGGTTTACATCCTATATTCCCAAAAGTTGATCCCAATTTTATAGTCCAAACAAGATCACAACACAAGAAGATCATGGAGAAAAATAAAGAAACATCCAATTCAAGTGATTTGAGTCAAACTACATTAGAATTTAACCTAGGGAATCAATCAACCCTCTACTTAACCCCCCTCAACTACCACAAGATCTTCAAAAGGGAGGTTTCCAAGTGGAGGATGTCACCAACAACTTCCAAGGAATGTCCCAAGATGAAATAATTGAGCTAGTCCAAAATCCAAAAACACACAAAATTGTCAACATAGTCATGAGGCTCGATCCCACACAATACATGTTGGCATTAACAAAGGAAGGGGCTAAACTCCCTTCTGATTTTGATGTGAGCACTATTGTTGAACAACCTTTTGGGAGCATACCTCAAGCACCATTCATGCCTTCATTCCCAAACATCATCCAACCCATCATACAACCATCTTCATATCATGCACCAAGCCAACCCATTATCACCAAGGGAAGTTCATTACTCCAAGCTCTTCAAACACATCCACTTGTCAACAACCAATAATTGGACAAAAACACAATCTTGGGTATTCCTAGTGATGAGCCTAGTTTTTGGTCCAATTTTGGGTAGAATTTATAGTTTATTTGCTAAAGTTGTCATGGACATTGATGTTAAGTGTTGATATTTTCATAACGTTTGCCTCAAACCATAAACATTGGGCATTATCCTATTTCTGCAAATCTTTAATGATATTGGCATGTTATATGGACTATCTATATTAATTTTGCATGTGGTTAATGAATGTTATTTAAGGTGGTTATAGATATGCAATTATTTTGCGTACTAACATTGTCATGTAGATATAATTTGAGGATACCAAATTGAGAAAGAAACCACCAGCTAGTCATGCATCATAATGTTCAACAAGGGAATCATTCAAAGGTCAACTAGAGGATGACGACAGGAGATTCCCCATGCAAATTGAATGTAACTGCCTTGTATTTGTCTTTAATGATGTTGAGAAAATGCAGGTGTTACTACAGTACCAAGTCTACGTTTGGACATGCATGTTTGACCAGATTCCCTGCAGGCGTAACCGCCTTTCCACCTTTCTTTGTTTTCCCTAAATGGTGTCCTCTCAGTTAGTGGGAGTTGAATGCCTTGCTTAGTTGGTAGTATAAATAAGGATCAAATCCCCCTTCTCTAGAGGTTGCATGATCTGATGATGTACTAGCATTCTTCATTTTCAATATAATTATGCTACTCTTTTGTATTCACATTTTCCAATGAATAAAATGAAGTTCTAAGTTTGAGCATTTGAGTTTATATTAGTTTTAGAGGATACTCATCCAAGGGGGCCCACTTGGTGAGAAATATGTCCTTTAGTGTAGTTTAGTTTAGTTATTATTTTTTGTTTAGTACTTAGTTAAGAATCTGCCACTGACTGTTCCTGCAGCCACTAGAATTCCATTCTGTGACTGTTCTTGTAGCCAAAGTAGACAAAGTAGTTTCCTATTTGTTTGTTCAGATCTTCATTCCTGTCATGCATTTTAGCTTAGTACAGTTGCTGGTTGGTGTTTAGCATTTATTCTATTCCTTTCCAAGTAATTTACTTTCAGTATTGTATCTTTCTTAGCTGTAGAATGAAAATGGCTACTTTGAGTTCCTAGTGCACATACTGTGTTGACCCATTTCAAGTTCATGTCTCTGGGTTGACAAGATAAATGCACCATCGTGATGATTGAAATAGCTATTCAAATTAGATGTCTAATCTCCGAGTCATGACTGTAAAGGCTTAGTTATTAAATCATTGTAGGAGGCCAACATTTTTGGCGTTGTTGTCGGGGATGGTGTGAAACTAGGAAGTTCTTTGGAGTCATTGATAGTTTTTCCTGCTATAGTATTTCTGAAGTTTATTCTTAGAATAACCCCTCATCTAGGCAAGTAATGATCCACTATTATTTTTCCAATTATTTGTGTGAGTTGGCTGATGTTGAGTTGATACTGCATGCATAGAGGGAGGAGAAGAGATGCTTATGGGAGATTCCTTCCTAATAATCTTGATCCATTCCAACTAGAAGAGCTTCCAAATCTACCAAGAAATGAAGAAGAAGAAGAACCATTTCCCTTTGTTGATGCATTTCCTGATCTATCTAGTTCTGAAGCTTCCACTGAAGACCAAAATATGATTGACAACCCCTTTGCTTTGGAAATCCATCAAGCAGACATGGGTGATGCAAATAGGAACAAACCTAACCAACCATCTTTTCCTTTCCCCATTGCTCAACAAAATGAAGTTGACAACATAAAAAATATCCCTACTTCAGCACTTCCTAAGTTCTACGGACTTGTTATAGAAGACCTTGATACCTCCTTGCTTGAGTTTGATATACTATGCATGAGTTATGACTATACCACTGATGCTCATAGGCTTAAGCAATTTCCTACCACTCTGAAAGAGGCTGCACTAAGATGGTTTATGAGCCTAGGCAAAAATATTGTGGAGACTTGGGAGGACATGAAGATAAAGTTCCTTGAGAAGATTGTAGGGGTAGTGATATGAGAGGAGATGACATATTTATGATGCAACAAATTGAAGATGAGAGCTTGGAGGATTACATTTCAAGGGTTTTATTCTATCTATAGAAATCTCCACACCATACCTTCAATGAAGAATCACAAAAGTTTATTTTCCTAAAAGGAATCAATGAGAGCTTTACTGATGCCTTGGACCTGATGGCAAGAGGAGATATCACCCCAGTTCCTTGGGAAGATATCAAGAAAATATGTCAGAACTATTCTAGGGAAGATTCAAAGAAAGGGAGAGCTTACCAATCCTGTATGGGTAAGTCATCCACCAGTGGAGTTTCAAGGATGAAGATTACTCATTTGCTGGAAAATTTCAAGAAAGATATCATAAACAACCTGGCTACTCAACTGGATACACTTCAGACCAAGAAGAAACAAGAAGAAGCAAAGGAAATGTTGAAAGAATATTGTCCTCATTACAGAAAAAAGAAGGACTGTAGATGCAAGATGATAGCTAATATTGATAACAAGAAGATTTCACCTGAGTTCAAACCAATCCAAATTGAAGAAGATCAAGTCTACTATGTTGCACAAAGAAGGCCCTGGAATCCAAGACATGGTATGCCACCAGATCCACTATCTTTTGTTGGGCCATATTTCAATTCTTATTCATCTGGTAACCAATGGAAACCCTCATATCCATCCACCTATGGAGAATATCCACCACAACCTTGGGGTAACCCTCCAAATGCTTGGCCCAATCATTAAAACTCTCCACCCTAGTGGCAGCAACCTCAAGGAAATTGGCAGCAGTTTCAAGGACCTTGGCAGCCACCTCTGGGAAACTAGTAGGAAACATCTCCATGGAGGGGAGGACAAGAATGGCTAAACCAGAAAAATAGTTACATGCAACCACCTTCTCAACCCAAACAACCTAATATAATGCCTCCTCTTTCTAATTCAAGCTCAAATGCACCTAAACCTACTTAGTTACCAGCTCAACCCACACCTAATCCAAATAACAAACCACAACAGCAACAAGTATACTCTACTGATTCAAATCAATTTCTTGCATGTTTTGTGATTGTGAGTGACATCCATTTGTGTTTAGGAACTACCTTACCAACTCCTTTGACACCTATTATTACTGAGCTTCCTATGGAAGAGGAAGAGGAACTTTTGAATGATCCCATTCAGCCAAGTGCACCTAAAAATCCTGAACCAGTTCCAGTGAAGCAGACTACACAAGAGCCACCATTCCCTCAGCGATTGGAAGTTTCCAAGCAAAGGGAAGAAAAAGAGGATACAAATTTTGACATTCTAAATCAGTTGAAGCATATATGTGTCTAGATACCCCTATTCCAGGCTATAAAAAATGTTCCTATATATGGTAAAGCAATCAAGGAAGCATGCCTCAAGAAGCTGGGCAGGAAAAAGAAAGACCCAACTACAGTTCATGTGGTGGGACAACTGGTTGACATCATGCTTGGAAAAGTGACTATCCCTAAGTATAATGATTTAAGTAGTCTTGTTGTAGCAGTTGTTATAAATGGGATTCAAATAAAGAATGCTCTAATTGATTTGGGAGCATCAATAAATGTAATGACTAAGGACATCCTACAACAACTAAACGCTACAAGTATGAGATCTACTCCTACTATCCTACAAATTGCTGATAGTTCTACGATTAATCCTGATGGTATAGTGGATGACCTTGTGGTGATCCTAGACTCTTGGGAGTACCCAACAGATTTCATGATTCTTTCTCCTAAAGCTACATTAGGTGGATATCCCATTATTCTTGGAAGGCCATGATTAACCACAACAAATACCTATATTGGATTTTGGTTAGGTGACATGACCATTTTTGATGTCAAGAACACCAAAAAGTTTATTCTTTACCCCTGTGCTCAGCCATCCCATGATGAGGATGATTTTGTAAGGCTGCATGTTGGTGAAGAGGTCAAGGAAGTTAACTCTGTGGCACAGCTTATGATGTTAGGCATAAATCCTCTCATGTAGTTTCAAGATGAAGATGAAGTGTTATCTAACATAATTCAGAACCATTGTGAAATAGAGGAAGCATCATCCTCTCATGCGTCTAGTTTTGTTGATCCAGTGAAAACACTTATGCCTATTCTTCTTGCAGCCACTCTTCCTACATCCACTCTTCCTACAACCAAACTTCCTGCAGCAATAGGTATGTTCCATACAATGCTGCCATATGAACTCAAGTTACCATGCATTAATGAAGCAACTATGATAGAGTTAACTACACAAGTACATGTGTCAAAAGGAAAATATCTAAATATTAACAACAAATTGAGTGAAGAACAACAATTGTCATTGACAAATTTACTGCAGACTCACCAGCATGCATTTGCATGGGACTATCATGATATGAAAGGACTATACCCTAAGATTTTCACTCATAGAATATACATTAGAGATGACTGTCAACTAGTAAGGCAGCCACAAAGCAGAATCAACCCTGCATTGAGAGAGACTGTCAAAGCAGAACCACATAAATTGTTAGATGTAGGATTTATCTACACCATTTCAGATAGCCAGTGGGTGTCTCCATTGGTGATTGGGCCCAAGAAGGGAGGAAAATAGAAAGTTTTTGTTGATTACAGAGAACTCAATGCTTCCACCAAAAAAGACCATTTTCCCTTGCCTTTTGTAGATCAAGTCTTGGAATCACTTGCAAGAAAGCAGTACTGTTCTTTTCTAAATGCATTTAGTCGCTATAACCAAATCCAAATTTCACCTGAGGACCAGGATAAGATTACTTTCACCTATCCATGGGGGACATACACCTATTCAATACTTCCTTTTGGCTTATGCAACACACCTACAACTTTTTATAGTGTAGTCATTAGCATATTTTCAGACATCTCCCTTGACTGCATGGAAATCTATATGGATGACTTTACTACCTATGGTGTTGAGTTTAGTGAAGCATTGGAAAATCTCAGGAAGGTCCTATAGAGATGTGAAGACCACAATATGTCTTTAAACAGTGATAAGTGCTTCATGATGATGTAGGAAGACATAGTTCTTGGACACTACATCTCTCACAAAGGAATTCAAGTAGACCCTGCAAAAATTGATGTAATCACTAATCTACCTATACCTGCAAAACAAAAGGATGTTAGGAGTTTCTTGGGACACGCAGGATATTATAGGTGTTTCATCAAAGACTTCAGCAAAATGACAACACCATTGTACACTCTCTTAACCAAAGATGCTAAATTCCAATGGACAAAAGATTGTGACAAGGCATTTTTTGACTTGAAAGCAGCCTTAACTCATGCTCTTGTACTAAAAGGACCTAATTGGGATATCCCTTTTCACATTCATATAGATGCATCAGACTATGCTATAGGAGCAATCTTAGGACATAAAGAAGGAGCCATTGAAAATGCCATTTATTTTGTCAGCAAAAATCTATAGGGAGCTAAATTCAACTATACAGTGACATAAAAAGAAAAGTTGGCAGTAATCTATGCCCTGAACAAATTTAGGCACTACATAATAGGCTACCAAATATTTGTGCACATCGATCATGTAGCCATTAGATATCTCATGAAAAAACCCTTGATATCAGGTAGATTAGAAAGATGGTTGTTGTTGATGTAGGAGTTTGACATAACCATTGTGGATAAACTAGGCAAGGCCAATGTTGTTGCAAATTTTCTTTCAAGGTTGACCACACCAGAGGATAATCAAGCCATAGATGACTCTTTTCCTGATGAGGATCTATTTTCCATTAGTGTGCAAACACCCTGGTATGTTGATATAGCTAATTATCTTGTGATAGGGAGAGTTCCTCCTCACATCTCCCCAAAAGAGAGAAGAGTGCTCATTGAAAAATATTTTCCTTTTTCATGGATTGTTGGATGCTTGTTCTATACTGGACCGAACCACGTTATGAGGAGATGTGTAAGGGAAGATGAGACATATGAAATTTGCATGTATGTCACAATGAGCCTTGTGGAGGGAATTTTGTAGCCAAAAGGACAGCCATGAAGATTTTGAACATGGGACACTATTGGCCCACACTCCACAAGGATGCAGGAAGATATACAAGGAAATGTGATAGATGCCAAAGGATGGGCTATCCAACCAAATCTAATGAGATGCCACTTTATCCTCAAGTAGTAATCACTCCCTTTGACAAGTGGGGATTGGATTTTGTGGGACCCATCGACCCTCCATCAAATCGTAAGTCTTATATCTTGGTATGCACTAATTATTTAACTAAGTGGGTAGAAGTTAAAGCCATGAAGCATGCAATAGACAATAAAGTTGCAGAATTTCTTTATGAATAAAACACAGTATGGATTCCCAAGAGAGATAGTAACTGATCAAGGAGATCAATTCACTTCAACCCTTGTTACAACATTGGTTAATGAGTACAACATAAGGCATAGGAAGTCTACTCCTTATCACCCTCAGGCCAATTGCCAAGTTGAGACGACCAATAGAAAGAATCAAGCCATTCTGACCAAAATAGTAGCTATCCACAGAAAGGATTGGGCAAACAGATTACTCGAAGCAGTTTGGGCCTACAGAACCACCTGGAAAATAACTATAGGCTTCACTCCATTTGAGCTATTGTATGGGAAGACAACTATGATGCCCATTGAATTTGAACACAAGACTCCTAGGACTGTAGTAGAATTGGGGATGGATATCTTTGAGGCACAAAACAAAAGAATCATGTAGTTGAATGATTTGGATGAGATGAGGAAAGCAACCTTGCACCACACAAAGGTAGTCAAGAATCAAAGAATAAAATGGCATGATAAATTCATCAAAGAGAAGAAATTCCAACCAAGTGACTGGGCACTGCTCTATGAATCAAGGTATCAGGACAATGCAGGAAAATTGCAAACAAGGTGGCTAGGACCATATGAAGTTGTTGAGGTCTTTCCCAATGGAGTTGTTCAACTCACTACCATTGAACCTGTCAAATTCAAGTTACTTGTCAATGGTCATCGCCTCAGATTATATTGCAAGCTAGCTTCCAAAGAAGAGTTCCTGCAACAATTCATTCAACATGCAACACCTGAGCTTCCTATAGCTAAAGGAAGTGAATCTAGTGTCCCTCCTTCTGGCTAATTAAGGTATGTATTTGTCATAATAAATACTTCCACTTTTGTGGAAGTCCATTTCTTCACCCATTCGCCCATCAATCACCACCTTCCTCTCTCTTCCATCATTGCACTTCATTCCACCTCACCTCATTCCACTTCATTTTTATTGATTGCTCAACTTATTTTCTAAAAAAAGTGAATGGTACTTTCTCCACAATCTTTGCAATAAATCCTCCACACATTCAGGTATGTGCGCATTAATTGCTACATCTTAATTAACTTTTAGTTCATTCATTTAATTGTTGTACATTAATATGGACGTTCACATAGCATGTCATTATTCCCTTTCAAATCACCACTGCCATCTCACATGTGAGGACACATGCTCAAATTTTGGTTGGGTGGGAGGAAAAAGGTATGAATATATTGCCCACTTGTCAGCCCATGCTAGCCTACATCAGCCAATTTAAATTGAGTTGATTTGAAATCTGAGTGAGAGGATGGCTCACATGTGTGAAGTGACACTAGCTGCCACCGCCATTTCTCCCCATCATAAATTTCCTTTATCACTCCTTCCTTGCCATTATTGACCCTATCATAATCTTGAGTTGCAAGCAAAAAGGTAAAACAAAAAGGGAAAATTCAGTTAATATTGGTGCTAGAAATTTAGCAAGTGTTGTAAGAAGGTGTTTGGATTTTAGACAAGAATTGTAGGAAGAAAATTTTGTAGAGTGATAGTTTGATTGCAGACAATGGGAGGAGGGCTTATTGGAAATGATCCCTCAATTCATGATGTTTTATTGCATGGTGCACAATGTTTGGTCGAATATAGAAATTGTGGATGGTTTTGATGAAGGCATTGCACGAGAATTTTCCTAGACATTCTCTGAAGGAAAAGCCACAGTAAAAGGGTTGGATGTCATGGTGACTGAGGAAAGGATTACAGAAGTTACAGGGTTACCTGCTGATGGTGAGCATTACCCTACTTCCAGAGACACTAGGTTAGCTAGGGTCAAATTAACAGAACATGGTGACCCTCCAATCAGTGTGGAAAAACAAGGTGCAAAAAGAACCTCTCGGCCCAAACCATGGAAGCAGGTAGCTGTCTACATTATAAGATACATCACCTAGGAAGGTCATTTATCAAACCTACATTTAGTGTATTTTAAACTTTTGAATCACATGAGGCATAGGAGGAGGATGAATGTGTTGAACATGCTATACATCTCTCAATCATGGAAACTGAGACTTGAAAAGGTAGGAACAATTTTGTTTTCTACCATTTCCTAATTAAATTGGTAGTTGAAAAATCTCTACATGATGTTTCTGGAATGACCTGGGAAGAATTCATAAATGTTGATTAATTTAGACTTGAGCACTTGCGACCTATGGTTTTACTTCAACCTCATAGGTCTAGCAGGAGACTAAGCATGGTTGAAGCCACTCCTAGTGCTTCAACCTCTAGTGCAGGCTCTAGTGTGAACCCTCCTACAACAGAATAAACCATAGACATTAGTTCTTCTAAAACAGAGCACTCAGAAAAAGGAAGTTCCTCATCAGATTCTGATGATGATGATGTTCCCCTTGAAACCCTAATGAGAACTAGGGCATGGAAGGAGGCAGAAACAAGAAAAGGAAAAGCTAAAACACAGCCCGTAGAAAGAGAGGTGCCAAGTTCTAAGAAGAGAAAGGTTGACACTGTTCATCCTGCAGCTAAAGAAAAACATGAGAGCCCGCCCAAAAAATCAAGACCCGTTGAGCCATCCTTTGGTATGCCTCTATGGGAAAGCCCTAAGCTTGGAGAGGCATCAAGTGAGGACATAGAAGCTCCAATGGGGCAAGAGAATGTCGAATACGAAGACATATTTGAAAGAGTAGTGAAAATAACACTGGCCGATCTTGTTGATATTGTAGAACAATTTGAAAATCGAGGGTTTCAGGAAAAGTAGGAGTTCTTGCAGTGAGAGCAAGAACAAGAGTAGGAATTCTTGCAGCAACACCAAGAATAAGAACAAGAGGTCCTGTAGCAAGAATTGGGAGAACAATCAGTATCCCTGTAGCCAGAGTCAACTAGACAACCTGAATCCATGTAGATAGTACTATATGGGGAGCAACCATCGTTAAAAATACTAGTAGGAATTCATAACCCTCCTAATTTTACTATACACACAAAAATTTTGAATTTATGGGAAGAAATACAAAGGATGGAGGATGAATGGAAAAAGGAGAAACAAAGGCTAAAAAAGGAAATTCAAAAGAGAGATGAAGTCATTAAAGAAAATAATGAGGAAATTTGATGGAGGAGCATCCTCGGTTCTTGGCAATCTTGCATCAACCAAAAATATATATTTTTTCAATTCATGTTGGAGGAATCATCATATTTTCTCACAAGATCTTGTAGATCTAAGCGTACATCATGGACATGTTCATATTCCTTATTCCAAGATTTTAGCTTGATTGGATCTTTTTTGGGCAAGTTATTGCTTATGGAATAAGTGGGTTTCTTGAACCGACACTAGAATACTTTCAAACCTAACGACTAGTTGGATAATTCCTATAGCTTACAGATCTCAGCGGTGTGATTTTAATTGTTCCTTGGAGTGTTTTTTACCTTAATTTTAGTTCCATACTTCATCCTATGCACCTGTAGATGGATTAATTCAAATTTGAGGCCAACCTAGCACGCACACACTACATTTTCCTTCTTTGGAGATTGTAATTATTCTTGGCCAACACAAATGTTTCTTGACCCGTGCATGAGATATAAAACTTGTAATAGATCATTAGGAATAGCAGCGAATGTTAGATAAAAGAATATCAGGTTGATTTTGCTCGCATATTGAAGCATATTGGAATGTTCTAATTTTGAGCATGTTGTATCAGGCCTGTGAGCCTGAATCTATAAGTCTAGATGTTGTTGGCCGAATGTAACTAAGAATTTTGTTAATAAGAATATTTGTACCTGAATTTTCTTCCATATTCTGTGTTGTTTTCATTGTGTTACTCTTGTTGCAAGGTTTGGACTGTTCTCTTTGAGGACCCTCCTACTGTGACTATGCCAAATTGGTATCAGAGCAAGATTCGATCTGTGTGAGGTTGTCAGAATTTGTGAAGTCTTGTTGAAGATTTCTTGTGGGGTGGTAGATTGAGGATCCAACCTATAGCTACAAAGGACTTGTGTAAATATGGTAGGAAGAAGAAATGGTAGAGGAAATGGAGCATGTGGAAATACAGACCAAGTGATAATGGAGGTGTTGAGAGGAATTACTGCCCGATTAGATGTAGTTGTAATGACCTAGAGAAGAGGTCGACCAGTTGATGATGTAAGTGATGAAGAAATAGAAGAACATGAAGAAAGAGAAAAAGGAAATCAGCCTGGCCTTGATCAAGAAGAAGAGAGGTTAATCAGATCCCTAACTAGGGTTAATACCAGACTGCATTTCAATCCACTGAATTATAATGGTAAGTTGGATTCAAAAGAATTGTTTGATTGGATTACAAAGATGGAAAAATATTTTGAATTTGAAGGTACTACTGAAGATAAGAAGGTGAAGTTTGCTTGTACAAAGTTGAAAGGACATGCATCCCTTTGGTGGGAACATTTGCAGACAGATAGGGAAAGAAGAGGAAAAGAAAAGATAAAGTCATGGGATTAGATGGTAAATAAGTTGAAGACAAAGTTTATGCTTGCAAACTATTAGATCAATTTGTTCTAGAAGTTGCAGAATTTGAAGTAGAAGGAATCGAGTGTGACAGAGTATATTGAAAAATTTCATAAGTTGAATATCAGATCTGGACATTCAAAGGAGGAGATTGATCAAGTAGCCAGATATGTGAATGGCTTGAGATCATATATACAAGATGAGATTAGTTTTATAAAGTTGTAGAGTGTGGAGGATGCATATCAGTGTGCCCTAAAAGCAGAGGAGAAGATGAATAAAATACGAGCAGAGACAGAGAGGAAGAGATGCAAGATTTCAAAGAGGAAGAGCTTTTACTAGAGGAGGAAGATGATCTTTTCGAGAGTAGAGTAAAGATAAGGAGGTTAGTAAGAATGAGATTTCATACCATAGAGGTGATGGAAACTCTTATAGAAGATGAGGATATGATGGTTACCGGAATGAAGGCTATAAAAGAGATGATAGAGTACAAGAGAAAAGAGTATTCAGAGGAACTTGTTTTAAATGTGGTGGTGAACGACATAGAACATTTGAATTTAATCAAGGAGAGACAAGCAGGAAGATAGAGAACAATAGAAGAACAACCTTTGTTGAGTAAGATCATGTTGAATCATCTAACAAACCATAAGATGCAGAAGTATTGGTGAATAGAAGAGTATTATGCCAAAGCAAGTTGGAGAAAGAGTCGTAGAGAAAGAATTTATTCCAGACCAGATGCAAGATAGCTAAAAATTGTTGCAAGGTGATTGTTGAAAGTGGAAGTTCTAAGAACCTAGTTTCTGAAGAGATGGTGACCAAATTGAAGCTAGAGAGATTGAAACATATGAAACCCTATCAGATAGCTTGGATTCAAGATGAGAATAAGATATTGGTAAGTGAACAATGTTTAGTGAAATTGAAGATAGGAAATTACCATGATGAAGTATTGTGTGATATCATGCCTATGGATATATGTCATATTTTGTTGGGAAGGCCTTAGTAGTATGATAGATGGGCTATTCATGATGGAAGGAGGAATATATACACCATTGTGGCTAATGGGATGAAGCAGATTTTGTTGCCTTTGGAAGATGTTCCTAAAGTTGAAATTCGTACAAATGCTCGAATTTGTCTGGTTGATGGAAGGAGATTCCTTGATGGATTGAGACATGAGAATGTGTGTTATGCCTTGGTGCCTAAGAAAATTGAAGACCTGAAGCATGTAGAAGAACACCTAGAAGAGATACAAGAATTGTCGACAGAGTATGAGGAGATCATTTCAGAAAATGTACCTGATGGATTTCCACCTATGAGGAGTATTAGTCATTGCATGGATCTGATTCCTGGAGCTAGTTTACCTAATAAAGTAGCACATCAAATGAAACTTGCAGAGAATGAAGAGTTGAACAAACAAGTGCAAGAATTGTTGAGGAAGGGTTTGATAAGAGAAAGTTTAAGTCCTTGTGCAATACCTGTTGTGCTAGCACCTAAGAAGGATGGAGAATGGAGGATGTGTATAGACTCTAGATCCATAAACAAGATTATGGTGAAGTATAGATTCCCTTTGCCTCAAATGGATGACATTATGGATTGTTTGAGTGGAGCCAGATATTTCACAAAGATATATTTGAAAAGTGGATATCATCAGATCAGAATCAAAGAAGGAGATGAGTGGAAAACAACATTCAAGACAAATGAAGGATTGTATGAATGGTTGGTGATGCCTTTTGGACTGAAAAATGCACTGAGTACTTTCATGAGATTAATGAATGAGGTATTGAAGAAGTTCTTGGGTAAGTTTGTGATTGTTTATTTGGATGACATTTTGATTTTAAATAAGAGTAGGGAAGAACATTTTTTGCATATTAGACAAGTTTTGTAGAGGCTGAGAGAGGAGAAGTTGCTGATAAACATTAAGAAGTGTAGTTTCGTGAAGGAAGAATTGGTATAATTGGGATTCATGATATTTTTGGATGGACTAAAGATGGATCCTGAGAAGATGAGAGCGATTATTGAGTGGCCTACACCTGAGAGTATTGGAGAAGTCAGATCATTTCATGGATTGGCTAGTTTCTACCAAAAAGTTCATTAGGAATTTTAGTTCTATTTGTAGCCCTATGACAAAGACAATGAGGGGAGATACGAAGGATTTTACATTTGGAGAAAACAAAAGTTTTGAGTTTTTGAAGTAGAAGTTGACTAAGCAGCCTGTGTTGGCTTTTCCATATTTCAACAAAGTATTTCAAGTGGACTGTGATGCAAGTGGAAATGCAATTGGAGTAGTGTTGAGTCAAGAAGGAAAAATTGTAGCTTATTTCAGTGAGAAGTTGAATGATGCTAGGAGAATATTCAGTGTATGATTAGGAGTTTTATGCCATAGTTCAAGACTTGAAGAAGTGGAGACATTATTTGTTGCTTAAGGAGTTTGTGTTTTATACAGATCATCAAGCATTGCAGTATTTGAACAATCAAGGTAAGTTGAATTAGAGACACATGAGATGGGTGGAAGTTTTGTAGAGCTACACTTTTGTTTTGAAACATAGGAGTGGAAAGTAAAATAGAGTTGTTGATGCATTACGTAGGAGAAGGAATTTGCTAATAGAGATGAGAGTGGAGGTATTAGGTTTTGATGAATTGAAGAACTTGTATAAGGAAGACCTGGATTTTGCAGAACCTTGGAGAGCTTGTAAATAACTAGTTTTGGAGGATAGGAGTCAGTGGTTAGACTATTTCATTCAAGAGGATATTTTGTTTAGAGGAAGTTAGTTGTGTATACCCCAGAGTTCAATGAGAGAAATTTGATAAAAGAAAAGCATAGTGGAGGATTATCAAGACACTTTGGAATTAACAAGATAGTAGCATTGGTAAGTGAGAATTATTCTTGGCCACAGATTCATAATGATGTCAGGAGATTTGTGTAGAGTTGCAGAGTTTGTCAAGTTGCAAAAGGGAGTCAGAATGTTGGATTGTATAAGCCTTTGACAGTTCTGGAGAGACCTTGGGAAGACATAAGCATGGATTCCATACTTGATTTTCCAAAGACAGAGAGGTAATGATTTTTTATTTGTGGTGGTGGATAGATTTTGCAAGATGGAACATTTCATACCTTGTAAGAAGACAACAGATGTGGTACATGTAGCATATTTGTTTTTCAAGGAAGTGGTCAGATTGCATGGGTTACCTAGGAGTATTGTTTTAGACAGAGGTGTAAAGTTTGTCAGATACTTTTGGAAAATACTTTGGAAGAAGTTGAAGACCGATTTGAAGTTTAGTTCTACTTTTTACCCACAGACCGATGGATAGACAGAGGAAGTAAACACGAGTTTGGGGAATTTTCTAAGATGTTTGGTCGGAGAGAAGAGCAGAAGCTGGGATTTGGTCCTGGCACAAGCAGAGTTTTCCTACAATAATTCAGTGAACATGAGTACTGGAAAGACAACTTTTGAGATTATTATTGGAGTTCATCCTAGAGGCATATCAGAGTTGAGAGATATCAGTATGGAAGATAAGAGGAGTGCAGAAGCATAAGAATTTGCAGAACATATGAGGAAAGTGCATATTCAAGTGAAACAACAATTGGAAGACATGAATCAAAAGTATAAGGAGAAAGTAGATGAAAAGAGGAGACATAAGGAATTTGAAGTTGGAGATGAAGTGACGGTGTATCTGAGGAAAGAAAGATTCTCAGTTGGCACATACAATAAGCTGAAGATGAGGAAGTTTGGACCTTGTAAAATCTTGAAGAAATTTAATTCAATTAATGCATATGAAGTGGAGTTACTAGATGGCATGGGTATATCACCTATATTTAACATTGCAGATCTATATTAGTACCGTGAAACAAAATTTAGTGAAGACAGTAAGGTAGAATTGGAGAACCAGTTTCTGAAACAACAGCTAGATGAGATTGAAGATGTTCTAGATATCAGAGATGGGAGGAAAACTCGTGGAAGGCAGTACAAAGAATATCTTGTGAAGTGGAAGGGTAGACCAGTGGAGGATTTTTCTTAGATTTCTCAAGCTTAGGTTGATTGTTTTGGTTTTCCTTTACCCTAGCAAAGTTTGGGACTCACTTTTTCTTTAACCCCAGATGTTTGATGTAGGAGCATCCTCGGTTCTTGGAAATCTTGCATCAACCACAAATATTTTCTTTCCATTCATGTTGGAGGAATCATCATATTTGCTCACTAGTCCTTGTAGATCTAAGTGTACATTGTATACATGTTCATATTCCTTATTCCAAGATTTGAGCTCGATTAGATCTTTTTTTGGCAAGTTATTGCTTCCGGAATAAGTGAGTTTCTTGAACCGGCACTAGAATACTTTCAAACCTAATGGCTAGTTGGATCATTCGTGGATCATTCCCATAGCTTGCAAATCTCAGTGGTGTGATTTTAATTATTCCTTGGAGTGTTTTCAACCTTCATTTTAGGTCCACACTTCATCCTATGCACCTGTTGGAGTAATTCAAATTTGAGGCTGACCTAGCGCACCCACGCTACATTTTCCTTCTTTGGAGATTGTAATTATTCTTGGCTGATGCAAATGTTTCTTGACCCATGGATGAGATATAAAACTTGTAATAGATCATTAGGAATAGTAGCAAATGCTAGATAGAAGAATATCAGGTTGATTTCACTCGCACATTGAAGCATATTGGAATGTTGTGATTTTGAGCATGTTGTATCAGGCTTGTGAGCCCGAATCTGTAAGCTCGGATGTTGTCGGCCAAATGTAACTAAGAATTTTATTAATATGAATATTTGCATATGCATTTGCCTCAATATTTTGTGTTTCTTTTGTTGTGTTACTCTTGTTGCATGGTTTGGATTGTTCTCTTTGAGGACCCTCCTACTGTGATTGCACCAAAATTGCTACTTTGAAGGAGAAAGTGGATAGCATTGTGACCTTGGTACCACAAATTTTGGAATGCATAACCCCTCCAAGGGTCTATGCTCTAAACTTGAAAGAGAAATATCTCTCTTTTAAGCTATCAAAGATTGTCTCAGGTTTGAATCCTTCTATTGAGACTCCTACTAAATTTTTCAATGCTTATCAAATTGCCTCCCCTGAAATGAAGAATTTTTTGTGTGAGTTTTATTTGCATAATTATGTTGTGACTCAAGACCAAGATTGGAATCCGTTGTTGAATGTTGGAGATATCTAATTAAGGGAATTCATGTCTTGGGTGCAAAATGAGATTATTTGGGGACAACAATACAATTCTTATAGGAAGATGGAATCCAACATCCCCTTGGTCATTAGGGCTGAATCAAGAAACCTAAGAGACATTTATAGGGAATGGCACAAAATGCTTCTCAGACCTAGCTATGGCAGCAAGATTATGCCTTGGATAGAAGTAGTTTACAGTGAGTATGAGGTGAAGGTAACAACAAAAGAGGAAAATGTGAGACGATACCTATCACAAAGATGGAATAGCCTAACTGATGAGCTAAAACAAGTTGAACGTCATTCTATCTAGAACTATGCTGCAACACGAAAAAGGATTGATAGGTATATACAAATTGGGAGAACAAAGGGACGATTTTGGTTTCCCCTAACTTTTCAGCCACCTATCCTCATGTGGCCCGTGCCAAACTTTAGGTTCTAACACTATGGCATTACTATAGAGAGACAAAGATGGAGAAAATTTGATAGACTAGGAGGATTCTATTAGGACCCGATTGACACTTAGCAAACACTGATGTTGGATAGTTGTCAGTTGCAAATTTTAGAGCATTGACCAAGCAGAAGAACAACCCTTCCCCTACTGGAAGACCAACAAAACCTTAGGATGGGGGGAGTGATGAGCCTAGTTTTTGGTCCAATTTTGGGTAGAATTTATAGTTTATTTGCTAAATTTTTCATGGAACTTGATGTTAAGTGTTGATATTTTCATAATGTTTCCCTCAAACCATAGACATTGGGCTTTATCCTATTTCTGCAAATCTTTAATGACATTGGCATGTTATATAGACTATCTATATTAATTTTTTATGTGGTTAATGAATGTTATTTAAGGTGGTTACAAATATGAAATTGTTGTGTGTACTAACATTTCCATGTAGATATAATTTGAGGATACCAAATTGAGAAAGAAACCGCCAGCTGGTCATGCATCATAATGTTCAACAGGGGAATCATTCAAAGGTCAACTAGAGGATGACAACAAGAGATTCCCCATGAAAATCAAATGTAACCACCTTGTATTAGTCTTTAATGATGAGAAAATGTGAGCATTACTGTAGTACTAAATCTACGTTTGGACATGCATATTTGACCAGATTCCCTGCAGGCGTAACTGCCTTTCCACCTTTCTCTATTTTTCATAAATGGTGTCCTCTCAGTTAGTGGGAGTTGACCACCTTGCTTAGTTGGTAGTATAAATAAGGATTAGACCCCCCTTCTCCAGAGGTTGCACAATTTGATGATGTACTAGCATTCTTCATTTTCATTATAGTTATGCTACTCTTTTGTATTCACATTTTCGAATGAATAAAATGAAGTTCTAAGTTTGAGCATCTAAGTTTATATTATTTTTAGAGGATACTCATCCAAGGGGGCCCACTTGGTGAGAAATCCATCCTTTAAGTCTAGTTTATATTTTATGCTCAGTACTTAGTTAAGAATCTGACACTGACTATTCCTGTAGCCACTAGAATTCCATTATGTGATTGTTCCTATAGCCAAAGCAAACAGAATAGTTTCTTGTTTTTTTGCTCAGATCTTCATTCTTGTCATGCATTTTAGCTTAGTATAGTTGTTGGTTGATGTTTAGCATTTGTTCTATTCCTTTCCAAGCAATTTACTTTCAGTATTGTATCTTTCTTAGCTGTAGAATGAAAATGGCTACTTTGAGTTCCTAGTGCACATACTATGCTGACCCATTTCAAGTTCACATCCCTAGGTTGACAAGTTAAATGTACCTTCATGATGATTGAAATAGCTATTCAGATTAGATTTCCAATCTTTGAGTCATGACTATAAAGGCTTAGTTATTAAATCATTGTAGGAAGCCAACACCTAGCACCATCCCACAAGACCCAAAACATCCATATGTACCACTCATTTTTCATGATACCAGCAATTCCTCCACCTTTTCTGCAATACTAGTATACCCTCTTGATACACATGTCTCTCTCCCCATGATATCACAAGGACAAGTGGGAACTTTCAATGCATCATTCTCACTTTTGCAAGGGAACACACCACCAACCTTCCAATCATTCCCTCTTTTGACATCAACATCTGCATCAATCCAAGGCTTAGGGAAACCCCCTTTATCCAACATACCAATCCAAAACCAATCAAATCAAATCAATCCTCTAATCAAAAATCAAATCAACATGTCAATCATACCAAATCCTGCAAGCATACCATTGATATTGCAACACCAAGTGGTACCCATCCAAACATCTGAACCATTCATTACACCATCTATAACACCTCAAAATATTCAAAATTAGGTCTCCCAAGGACCTAACACATTAATCATACCATCTACCACACAACCCTTAGTCATCACTCAAAAGAACCTCCACGACCACCCCAATAATCTCTCATCACACCATCTCACACCATTCCACCAAATCCTCCACCTCCACCACCAAATCCAAACGTATCAAATCAATATAGCATCACATTGCAAGCAACTCGACAAGCTTACCAAAAATAACTTCAACAATTCCAAGCTCAACAAGATATGAAACAAGCCACACAACAAGCATAGGCACAACAAGCCACACAACAAGCACATCGGGTAGTGCAACAAGCTCAAGCACAACAAGTTTCCCAAGCACAAGTGCAAGCTTTTCTACAAGAACAACAAGTTGCACAGGTTGCACAAGCTGCACAAGCCCAATACCAAGTGCAACAAGCCCAAGCACAAGCCTTGTTACAACAAAAAGCCTATAAAAAAGCCTTGCAACAACACACACAACGACAAGTACTATTGGCTCAACAACAACAACAATAGAAAGACCAACAACAAGCGTTATTGGCACATTAACAACTACAGGCATACCAACAAGTGTTGCTCACACATTAAAACCTACATCAAAATTTCATGAACACACAACCAAATTCCTTAAATCCCAACACAAAATCCACCCCATCTATCATCCAATCCTGCCATACCATCCCAAAACACTTACATCCCATGACCACTCAATCCAAAAAATGATCTCTCCTCATAGGTGAAATTGCTTTCACAACAGATACTAGACATCCAATCCAAGAAGGCGAAGAGATCACACATGTAGGGAAACTTGTGTCCCTATCCATTTGATAGAATCATTGCTATGGTTCCATTCCCACAAGGATTTGAAATACCAAAATTTGAAAAATACCATGGAAATGGAAATCCAAAAGATCACATTAGGGAATTCCATGTACACTATATGAAAGTTGCATACGAATATTCTTATCTAATATGATTATTCCCTCAAAGCTTGGCTGGTCTAGCAATGGAATGGTTCTCTTGTCTCCCTCCTAGCATTAAAAAATTCCAAGAAATCATGGACTTATTCATTTAACATAGGCGTGGAAGTGAGCTTGGAGGAATTATCCAACCTAAAACAAAACAAGGGAGAAACATTCACAACCTTCTTACAATGATGGAAATCCAAGGCCAACAAGAGTAAATGGTCTATGCCAGAAGAACAACAAATCAGGATTATCATCTCCAACCTAAAGGGACCTTGTCCTTTCATTTGAAAATGCAATGTTTAACAACCTATGACCAATTGATTGTCAAAACGCTAAACATTGCAAGATCCCTTATAGCACAAGGGGTCACATCTACATACCAAGACAATTGACCATCAATAAGTTACAGTGATAAACCTCACATGTGGGAAAAGAACAAAAATATCACCAACGATGGTGTCATTGACACCAAAGTTATCATTAGTGCCCCCAGGAAGAATACACAACAAAAAATGTACCAACAACCACAAATCAATACCCAAAGCAACCCACAAATCAACCCATCATCACACCAACAACCCAACAATCAAACTGTCAACAACCTGAAAGCTCAAGGGGGACCACCCCCAAGGAACATATATCCCCCTAAACTAAAATACACACCACTTGGGGAACCAATCAAATCTTTCATGCATCAGTTGGTACAAGCAAATATCATCAAAATCCATGTTTATGAAAATTATCAATAGCCTTAGGTTAAACCGCCATGGTATAATGAGAAATATCTATGTGATTTTCACAAAATAAAGGGACACATGATATCTAGTTGTATGCAACTTAAAAACCTGATCCAAGATCTCATTGATGATAGGACTATAACCATTGAACAACTAGTTGGGAATCAAGACCTCAAAATATACACGAATCCAATGTCAGATCATAATAAAGGAAAAAACAATGGTAAAGGAAAGAGCTACCACAATGTGAACCATATTTATGACCATGTTGTTGCATCCTTAGATGAATGGGTAATAGTTGTCAATATCAAAGGACCTAGAGCCGAGTGTGGAGTCACCACATGTGGTGGCAGAATTTCCATTCTAGGACCTTCACCACCACCCAAGGCACCCGTCGCCAATATGAAATAAATCCCTAATGGTTATAATGTCCTAGATCAACTGAAAAAGACCCCTGTCCAAATCTCCATCATGGATTTGCTAAAATTCTCACCTGCACATAGGGACATCCTAGAGAAGGCGTTTGCCACATCTTCCATTCCCACATATCTTGATGCAGACTAGTTCCAAGCTATGGTTGGAAAAATCACTACACCGCATCTCCTCACATTCTTTGAACATGGTCTCCCAACCCAACCATCTCATAACTGTGCACTCCATCTTGAAGTCCTAGTACACAAGAACAAATTCAAAAGAGTCTTGGTGGATGGAGGTGCGGGTTTAAATATTTGTACTTTGAAGTTGGTAAAGAATCTAGGATTCTTAGAATATTTCATCGAAAAGGGAAAAGGTATCACAATCAAAGCATATGATGATCAAGAACGAGTGTCACAAAGCACCATTCAACTCCCCATTCAAGTGGGGCTAGCAATCATGGAGACCACTTTCCAGGTTCTTGACCTTGAACTCCCCTATAATATTCTCTTGGGGCGCCCATGGATCCATGGGATGCAAGCTATCACATCCACATTTCATCAATGTGTCAAATTCCCTTATCAAAACCAAGAAGTCACAATCCATGTGACCTTGAGCATTTTTATTATTGCAAAAATTTGGAGGCCAAATATTAAAAGATCCCCCAAGTCTCAAAAAATGATGAGGGACCTACATCTACTTATGTTGACCCATCCACCTTAGCCTCCACTTTTGAGACAAAGACACCTTCCATTCCAAACATCCCAGATGTTAAGGTTATTATCCAATATCATGGATGTGGGGATGATAAAATGAAAAAGAGTGCCTTTGTGGTATGAGAGTTACCTCAATCTCCTAGATTTCATGGAAAACCACAACCAATTGACACAACATCTCAAACCTTCAAAGTAGAAGCTACCACCTTCAAAAAGTGTGAAGACCTAAGAAAAGAGGTGGTAGATGAAAAAGAAGTATCAAGCCTCTTATATCAAGATGAAAGGCCCATGCCAGATCTCCCCATGGAAGAAAGCAAAAAAGGTCTTCAATTAATGTTTAATTAGGGCTATAACAAAAATGAGAAGCTTGGGAAAAATGATAACAATTTGTTTGAACCCATTGTTCCTAAGAAGCACCCTAAGAATCTTGGCCTTGGATGTACCCCTACAAAGCTAGCCATAGGGGTGTAGGTGCTTTCACATTCATCTCTACTCTCTACCTTACACCTTTCATCAATATTTAGTGTTTTAGTGCAACAAACACTTGTACTCAAATAACTCCTTGGCATTCCATATTTCAAGTTGTTTTCAATGTTCACGACCATCCCATATGCCTGATACAAGATTTTAGGATCCTTATCTCTCAAAAAATAACTCATCTCATTATCAAAGGCTCCCAAATAAACAACCAAACATACTGCATCACTTAGTTTCATACCCTCAAGAATATCCCTCAATGTTTTGGTAAAGCTGTAGTTAAATGTTGGGACCAACTCATCCTCTTCTTTCTCAATGTTCATAAATTTATTTAGCATGGAACTAGCATTGAGTCTTTCACCTAATTGCTCCATGAACATTGCTTTGAATTTATCCCAAGAAAAAAAAGAGCATGTTGGTATGTCAAAGAACCAGTCCCTTACATCTCCTTTCAAAGATTGAACAAATAGTCTCATAATTACATCCTCATGATCTAACTCATAGTCATCCATTAAATTGTTGAATTCTTGAAGATGCTTATTTGTTGCTTCATTCTTTGTACCACTAAATTTTGGTAGCTCATGTCTGATATTAGGTGGAATAATATTTGGGTAACCATTAATTCCACTAAAATTGATGGATCTATATCTTGCAGAGCTAAAACTTCTCTTACAAGATTGGAGTTGATTACAAACCATGGTTGCACTAGGAACCATACAAAGGTGTATATAATGATGATATACTTTCTTATACCCTTACAAGCTTCTCATATCAAAATTTGCAGTTACAAAGGGTACATCCAAGTTCTTTTACAACATAATCTTAAGCATTTAGAATTCAGATTTCTATCTTGATTTGCTTAAGACTTTCTAAATGAATTTCTTCAAAAATATTGAATACTTCACTTCATAGTAGATGTTGCAATATAGTAGTACAAAACTATGTAGGATAATCACTACTATTCCCTCTCTTAGTGCTTATTCACTCAATAGGGAACCAAATTTTTCATGACTTTCAAATATGTTTTTCATATACAAAATGTATGCTTCTTGAAAACCAAAATATGGAGAATACTTGGATATATTGCAGCTGCTATAGATTTTTCTTCCTGATTGGAATATTGTAGATCTGAAAATTTCTTCACATCTTCAATAGGTTCTTTAGACAGAGTCACCACTCTCTTCATAGAGGACTGAACTTCAAACAACATGAAGCTCTTTGAAGATAAATTTATTTCTGGGCCTTTTCCCACAGTAGAGTCACACATAAAGTCTTTGACATCATTGCAAAAAACTCACTTCCAGGTCTAAAAACTTCTCAATATTTGAACCAAATGTTCAGATTCACCAAATTCTTGACTCTGTGATGTAATAGTCTACAACTAGAGATTCAAAATTCTCCCCAGCGAAGTCACCATTTATGTTGCTGATTTTTCCAACAGAACCTTGCAATTCTCTAAAGAGTAGCTTACTCCTATAATGAAGAATCTACAAGGCTAGTGGCCAACACAATGAGTAAAGAATTTTGAGGTCCTTACTCCTACACTTTAGGCTTTGTGGGACCTAGGAGGGTGTTCCCTATTGTGTTCACATGAGGTATATCTAGTTTATAACACATTTGTACACATATTGATCCTTATTCATTGCAAATAAACACACTTCACTGAAGATTTGGTAGACTTGTGAGTGAATGAATATCTATTTGCTAAGAATCAGGGGTATTCCAAACCCGTATACTATAATTGAAAATATTTTTAAATGAATGTTGTTCTCATTTTAAATCCATGGCTAGGTATGCTAATAAATTATTTTCACACAAGATTATCTAACAAATAAACTAGTGTTCATCAATTGGGAAAACGAAGTCAAATATGTAAGAACCAATAATATATATAAGCTATTAATTTAGAACTAGGTGGACTATTTTAATAGTGCTTTGCACTATAAAACTCACTATGCCTATATATAGAAACATAGAGGATGGGAGACAACAGTCGACTACTTGATTATGGAGGTGTTGTGAGGGTTTCAATTGGCATAAACCCTTTGAATCTGGCTCACTAGGAGAAGAATCATGATTGGTGCGTTGGTGGAGTTTGCAACAGGGAATTGTAGGAGCAGAGCAATAAAAAAAGCCAAGCTAGACTCTCGGGATGGCGTGGTGATGACCCTATTCAGATGCAAAAGGGGTAAAGATTCCCTTGTTTGAGGGAGGTAAAGCAAGGGTTCCCTAGATGCTATGTGCAGAGTTTAGGGCTACAACGACATTTTCTTTAAAAAGCCACAAGGAGGAGCCTATGTGTGTTGCTAAGACATCTTTAGGCACAAAAAGTGGTGGAAGTAAGGGTAAACAAGGTGCCAGCGGGAAGGATGGGGGAAGTAGGGCAGAGGGTGTGAAAGACCATGAGAAGCCTCTCTTTCAAATGACGGGAATATCAACTGAAGCGACTAAAACTAATAAACCATCAGTCTTCTTGCAGGAGGAGCTTGAGGAAGAGGTAATGCACAATGTGAAAGTGTTCTCTTAACTAGGTTTGATAGGGCGTTTTAGAGGTTTTTGTCCATGACTGTGTGATTTACACAAGTGGATTTCTAAGCATTGGGAACCTGTTGTGGATGGTTGCATTCAAATCTACCCAGTTGCCAGAGGCTTGTTTATTGTTTTTTTTGAAAATGTGGCTGATAGAAATAAAGTTCTGTGCGATTACTTCTGGAGTTGGGAGGAGAAATATGCACTATCCCTGAAGCCCTGACATCCAACTTTTAACCCTGCAATAGAAACCTTTGATAAAGCTCCTCTATGGGTAAGACTCCCAAACTTTCCTCTTCATTTTTGGTTTGAGTCTTGCCTAGAGGCTATTGGAAACTCTTTAGGGGATTTTTTGATGGTTGATGATGGCTCCTCAAATCTTATGCACTCCACCTATGCACAAATTTTGGTGGAGATGGATGTTTCAAAGGAACTCCCTAAAGAGGTTTTGATAAAAAACTCCAAAGGATGCTAGGTACAACCCTTCGATTATGAGGGGGTACCTTTTCAATGCAGGAGATGTTTCCAGATAGGCCATATTGCTGCAAAATGTATAAATCCTAGATGGTCAAAACTAGCAACTTGGTGGCAAGATGTCTCCCACAAACACTATGCGATGGAGAAATAGAAAGGAAGCAAGAGAAGGTCAAGAACAACTCTCAGGTGATGGGAAGCTCTGAACAACCAGAGTCTTCAAATTAGGTAGGGGGTTGGGTAATACAAAGATGCTCATTTCGAACGGTGTTTGGGATGGAAGAGTAAAGAAAGATGAAGCAGAGCAAAATAATCATGGTGCTAAAACTCTGGAGTGTAGGGAGAAATCAGGCATGACGAAGGTGCAAAAAAATGGGATCGTAATGGTGTGGTAGATGGACATAATAGGCAAACCATGGTTGAAGAACATGAAGTATCATGGCAACAGCGTGATGTTTCAGATTCTTGGCTGGATGAGATGGAAAAAATGAAGGAAGGGGGCCTTGCTGAGCTGAAGAATTCTCATGACTGGAAAAAGGAGGCTGCAAAGATGGAGGACAACTGGCAAGTCATGAAGGGGAGGAAGGATAAGAATTTCAAGAAGAGAAGTTTTGCAATGGTCCTTCGGTTGCAGACCAAAGAAATACCTTGAGCAACTCTTCTAAGGTTTAAACCTGTGAATAGCCATTTCTTGGGGTCTTATGGTTGTAATGGTAACTTTGTGGGGTCTGTTGTACTATGGTGGGAAGCTTTTTTTTTGAATTTTTGATGTAATCTCTTTTTAAATTTCAATAATAAAAAAATCTTATTATTGATAAAAAAAAAACTCATTATGCCTAAAACAATAACTTCTTACAAATCTTATGCAATTCCTTATACATCTATAACCCTCTTCAAGCATTTTAATCAACTTTTTGTGTTAAGGCTAAAACAAAATCATACATTCAATGGAACAACTGAAGATAAATGAGAACACCATTAATATTTTTATTTATAACTTGTAACAAAAATACATAGGAGAGTATTTGTTTTTGGACTAAGATTTGTTTCAATATCAGTAGCTTCTATAAAACTAATTTAAGACTATTACATACATGACTCATACCCAAGACACTCTAATGTTCTATTCATCCATATTCTCTACAAAATGTCTTTCCTAAACTTAGCTTTTCATGTAAACCCTATCGAGACTTAAAAATACAACCCTTGTAATGAGTCCTAAAATCACTTATATAGAACAAGGGAGCAACAAGCATCTGGCTCAATTACATTTACATTTCATTTCATTCGAAGATCATTTGCACCAAAATTTGAGATGTTCCTCAGTTAGTTAAATGTAATCATTGCGAAAAATGGAAGAGTAAAAGAACAAGCTCCACATCCTTTGAATGAAGACATGCTAGCTCCTCAAAAGGAAAAGTTTGTTGCTACAGTAGCATTGAATCCTTGTCCTTGTTGACCAAAGAAGATTCTCCATTCATAGCCCAAGAAAAATTTTGTATACCACTCAGAAAAAGCATACATGCTACCAAAATTAAGAAGTTTGACACTTCTCCAACACACTAGCCCAAAAAATTTCCACATCAGCACTAAAGAAAAAACCAAAAACATGTTGAAGAGGATGATCCTATCAAGGTGGCTATGGTGTCATAAAAAAAAATGGGACAGAGTTATCACTTTGAGTCATTAGCCTCAAAGGATACTCGCCCACGTCTTGTTTGTGGTGGAACTGGAGGAACCATCACCACTTCCTCGTCAAAGTCTTCAAAAGGTACCAGGGAAAGGGGATAATGGTCACACTCCAGATCAGTGTCACCTCCACTATCTGAAGGGCTATTAGAAACCTCAATGGGTGAATTATGTCTTCCTAGATAATTCTTACGATACTTGCACTTTTTCTTTGCCTTCTTTTCATACTCAACCAACTCTTTCCCTTTAAACTTGACTAGTTCTTCTGAAACGTTCTGGCTTCTCAGGCAGTAATTACTCCTTACACCATATTTCTTGAATTTCCTGCATCCCCTTCTACTCTTTGGTGCTTCAAGAGCTCCCTGTGTCTCAATTTCATCTTTAGGAGCATTCTCCTCAGATTCAAACAAACTCAATCTCCTAGACCTTCAGACCGGCCTAATAGACTCACATGGCTTACTGATCTTCTCAATGATCAGAACAAGAAGAACCAAAAAACCCCCACCAATTCGGCTCTCGGACTCAAGCTTAATTGTCAATTTTTGAATGAAAATTCTAAATGAAAAATATGGCCCTCAATTCTCATTATATCAAGCCATCCAAGTATGCCAACCATTAATACTAAAGAAAAGCTTATGCACGTAAGCTAGCAATAGTTTTCTTTGATTTTTTTAAAATCTCAACCGTTGATCATGTTTTAAAAATAAATCAACGGATAGATTACCGGTGCAATCAATTATGACTAAGCTTTAATTGTGTGTTGTCAATTCCTTTTCCTAATCTGAAAATCCCCAAGTAGATTTACATCCACTCTATACACATATTTCAACCACATAGTTAACATCAATTAAAACTTGTCATGCTATAATTACCTACTTATGCGTGGGAATTAATACACTTGTATTTCTTCGTAGCAGAATAGTGGGGAGTGATCTTGATTTGATCTCAAAATATTAGTTCGTACCTTGCCCTACTTTATTTTCACCTTCCCACACGTACCAATAATTATCAAAATTGATGGTTGCAATCCCAAACATGTGCCTTAAAGAATAATCTCAAAAATGGAAAAAAAATTCTCACAGTGTCCTCTCGACCAAATTTAGTAGCATTCCAACTCCACTAGAGTCCATCAGAGCCTTTAGAATTTCCATGTAGCACTTTCCCGCTTGCCCATTGAGAAACTTGGGACATGAATGGGCCCGTCATGGGATGGCGGGGAGCGGTCAGGATCAACCCACATCACTCGCCATCGACCATCGATCTCTTTCTCCAACAACATGCACCATCTCAAAATCTAGGCGGGTTCCTTAAGAAGTGATAGGTGTCGCTTAGCCTGCTAGCCAATGTGATCATCTCATCTTAATGCACAAGATGGATGGGCACGTGGGGAATGGTCCCAATGAGAACACATGTTGCAGTGTCGATCGTTGATTTTTGTTAAAGCACCATTGGATGAGCCTTTAGAATGAAATGGTCCCACCACCAGACCTAACACACGACCATTGCCCACTAGCCTGTGTATAAAATAATATGAAATAAATCAACATAGGCACGTGGGGAGTGGCCAAGATGTAGCCACATCTTAGAACTACAGTCGTTTATCTTCTTCTTGATGGAATCAACTGTCTTCACCAAGGGGAATGGACCCACCACTACATAAGACATGTGGCTAATGCCCACTAGACTGTGTGAATAAAATAGTATGAAATTAGAATGCTCGGGCGCATGAGGAATAGTGGTGATCAACCCCTTGACAATCGAATGACTAGTGTGAAGACCTAATTATGCACATGCCGCAAAAGTTAATTTTAAAAAAGGGGGCCACTGCTAGGGCAATGGGAATTTGACCCTTAGGAATGGGGACTTAAGACTTAAGTGATTTAAAATGAAAATCAAGCTTGACCATAGTAAAATTTGAACACTAAAAAGGCACTTGGTGACTGACAAACTTAAACTCAGGGGGTTGGTGAACACAACAGTTTTGATGGCATAGGTGATGGATTAAACAACTGAAGACCAAGAACATTAGGTCAATGCAAATTTAGGATGGCCAAGGTGGACTCACAGGCCACTTTTGAAAGGTTTTTTTGGCAACATAAACCCTAACACGGTGATGAGGAACACAATCTTAAGCTAAAAATGAGGTTCCAAGCCAAATGTTGCAAATTTTTTAAAATGGAACCAAGAATTTTTTGAGGGGTTCCATCACCACCTACAGGTCTATTAGATCTCAAAAGGAGCTATAATAAGAAAATCAAGAGTCATTCATTTCAAGTCAGAGAGCTTGTGTTGAAAGAAAATTAGAAGAATGTACCAAATCCAAACAATAAGGGAAAATTTGAACCCAACTAGTTGGGACCCTTTGTCATCATAACAAGTTACAAATTAGGAGCATATCAACTATCCACACTTAAAGTTGAGCCTCTAAAGGAGCCTATCAATAGCTCCCATCTCAAAAAGTTTTATGCCTAAGCTTGCAAGGTATAAATCCAAAAAATAAAAATAATATAAAAATAAAAATAATCAAAAAAAGGATTGAAAACAGTAAAGAAAAAAAAAGTCCTTTAGTGAAAACCATTTCGATGGCACTTTGGGCAAGTACCTTGGTGAAAACCTGGCAATCAGGCGCCTTGTGTAAATAATCACTTTCCATCCAACATCAATCCTTCACCTTGTTCTGTGTCACCTACCATCACTTTCCATCACATTCACCCATTGCATTAATCCTTCCATTATCCATCTGTGTCCACATCATAGCTTGATTCTATGTCGATATCATGCCTCATCCTAGAACTACTTGTCACATTCCTAATGTCAGTTTGTACTACCTATATTAGAGTAGTCTATTCACATCATGCTGGGGGCATGTTCCTATACACATGTTGGATCAGATTCGTGTATATCCTTGAAATCTTCCTTAACATCATAAAATCCAAAAACATTCATAAAATCAAGAAAATCCCAAAAACATCCAAAACATAGCAAAATCCAAATATAGGTCGAAAACAAGAAAAATTCAAAAAAATAGTCGTGTCAAACTACATCATCTCTAAACTTGAACGTAGGCAAGGATAATCTTTGATTAGCCCCCGAGACATTAGGTCAGTCCTTTAGGAGTTTGTCCTAATAAACTTACAATCCATACATGTTCATATCTTTATCAATAAACAAGTCTGTGTCAATCAAACTATGTGGTCTCCGCATGTATAATGTAGGCAAGCCTAATCTTTTATCAACCCATGAGGCCCCTACGATAGGTCCTTTGGTTAGGTTCTTGGTCAAAATCTTAGAAAACACCAAAAACATCAAAAAATTTGGAAAATCGAAACATTTGTAAAACATCTCGAAAATCCCAAAACAACCTCAAAATATTTCAAAATACCAAAATCATTCAGAAAAACCAAAATCATCCATCCCATTTCATGTTCACCCACAATAAAAATCCACTCACAATAAATCAATCGTCACCTTCCACCTTTGGTAAAACAATCAGAAACAAGTATAGTAAATCTAAAAGTGAAAACTCAAACGTTATAGATCTCGAGTCTAGGTCAGTAGGTAAACAAGTTGGTAAAATCTTGGTATCAATAGCCCATCATCCTATTAGTCTCACAATCATCTAATAACATCATGTCCTAGGATGAATCCTTCCTACAATGGACATCAACATCAGACATCACCATAGTTTAGTCTTGGCTAGAGGTATGAAGAAGATTAGCTTCTTTGTTTTACTTGATCTTTGTCTTGTTGATTTATCTTATTGCGCTCATTCTGATGAACTCTTAATGATGTATAATCAAAAATATTTAGAGAGAAAGGAATGGGGCATTGATCATTATCTTTTGTCTACTATGCTTGTGGATATTCTTGTAATATAACTTTGGCGATACTTGCTTTGTTAGGTATGTAGGGAGGATATTTTGAACAACTTGTTGACTATATACATGGGAAGGTTTTTCCTTTCTATGTTTTGGTTTGAGATGTTTGAAATATCTAAAATACATCCTAATAAGGTTTCATATGTCAGGTGTGAACAGGGATACTCCTATCTAATTGTTGATTCAAAGTCCATCTCACTAGGTATAACACCATCCTAGTTTTCTATACCTTGATGCATCATATCTATGTGTGTTATCAAAAATAAGGAAAGTAAGCTATTTACATTCCCAATCCTTGATAAGCAATACATCACCATCATCACTCATCATCATATCTAATAGTGTCAATGAATCATAGACTTGTTGGACTTCTACATCGTCTTGAACTCAAGGGTTGATCACTCTTTCTTCTATCTTATCCATTTACTAATACAAACATGGTATCATGACATTCAAAATAAAAAATCTATTTGCATCCATCCTGCATCCACAAACCATCAACATACTACACATCATACATATCATCATAATAGAAAACATCATCCATCATTTCATTATCATTTAAGGTGTTTAGCATAATATAGATTGGTTATTCTAAGCATCTCATAAACAACACATTTGCATTTTCATCCATTGCATAACCATTATCAGAATCATCACATCATGCATACATACATCCTACATCATCATATCACATATAGAAAAAGATACTGAAAAAGAAATAAACATATCATTACATTGCATCCATCAGAGCATAATATAGATTTGTATCCATCACATAAACATACATCCATATAGATCTATCATACATTACATAAGCATTTATATCATGCATTGATAATATCACATCACATCATAAAACATAAAGCATTATAGCATAATCATTAAATGCATCCATCCATAGCATATACATCCATAACACATAAAGTAATAAAATAACATCACATCATATAATCGCATCGAAATCATCTCATGTATATATATCAAAAAAAGTTGAATGTCATGATACAATTAGAATCAAATATATAGTATTATCATCGAATATACAAGTGGCTAATCAAAACTCAACCAATGAATGTATACACATCATAAATCAGGTTGTACAATAAAAAAAGTGTCTAGTGCACTATTAGTGCCCTGAGCTACCCTCGCTTTGTTTGTCGCCATGGTGGCTACCTCGGCTCTAATGATGAGACCCTGATGGTCTACCTAATGGCCCTGCATGAGAGGTCCTGCTTGAAGCAACCTGGCTAATGTGGGAGAAATTTGGCTCCTATCACTCCTATGCCATGACTCTATAGTATAATAACTTGTAATATGATGCCTCCTACATCGCTTGCCCATACATATATGTTGGGATTGTTGCCTATCCCTGTGCTTGTGGTGTGACATCCTCCAACTATTGTCTCTAACCCATCTCCTGAGCAAGGCCAAGATCTGCATCCTGCCTCATTTGGTGCTCCTATGCCACCTCTTTCCTAGCCTGATCCCGCTCCTGGATCAGGGTCTGTATCTAAGCTTGGGCTTGTTGCAGTTTCCCTATCAAGACCTATATATGTGCCTGCAACACTACTATATTTTTTCCCCTCGCATCGAGACCTGACTATGTTTGATGTGGCCGCTACTATGGCTGCTCTTGTGGTACCCTCTGACCAATAGGCTTTACCAATGGTGGAATCTAGCCATCATACCCGAGACCTCTACCTTAACCATCTTGTGGCTGATGTCCTAGCTGCTTTGGCACTTGTCCAATCCGGGGTCCTCTGACCTATCCTCTGCTTGCCACTCACACCACTAGTAGAGTCAGTCTGATGGGAGCGTGATCCTACCAATATGCATCATAAGCCTGTGTGGTGCCTACATCTGTAGAACCATCAAAGTAAACCCAAGGTTGCATCATTAACTACCTGAAGTCATCAATTTCTAGCTAAGGTTGAATCCTCTATCCCTAGGCTGTCTCTCATGATCTTTGTGCAAAGATGGCTCTATAAGCTTCATCAGGTGCATCTTGCACCTCTTTGAACTACCGAGCAACCCTATTTGAAAGGCATGGCTCTATCATGTGGTGCTCCCACCCCTGCATGTATCTAGTCTGGTGACAATAGAATAGTTGGGCATCATCATTGTGCCATATGTGGAAATGGAGTTAGGGTCTCCATCGGAGTACAATCATCTCATCATTAACCTATCTCTAGTGAGGGATGCTTGTAATACCTGTATAGTGGAGGGCGGTCATTTCCCCCATACCTATAAACCATGGGATCATCACGGTTTGTTTGAACATATGCTATAGTGGGCCTTAGTATGGGAATATGCTCATATGCTTAGACATGAAGAAGTGTAACCTCGACCCCAATGTTGTGCACCCCACAATACACAACCTAGTGCATATCATGATATAGCGATGCCGAGACAACTAGCCCCCAGGTGTAGATGGTCATCTCCTCCATCATTCGAGACCAAAAAATACCCCATCCAATGTTGCAGCCTTTGGCTTGACGATCAAGAACGAAGACTCCCAAGATTAGTGCATCAACAAAAAGGGTGAAATTAGGGGCAATCCCCTCATATTGAGCAAGGTCGATCTGACCATTGTCCATCTCGTACTGGTCGACGTCAAACAACTAGAAAATGGCATTTCCACTAGCCTCCACATCATATATAATGCACTCGTTGTGTATGGGGATCTTCCATACATCCTCTAGGGTCATTGTGTCCTCTCTAGTCAGAAGATGGAATGATGAAGTCTCACTCTGCCATCTCTCCACCAGTGTCGTCATCATAGCTAAATGCATTCGCACCTCAGGCATCTAGGCCACATGTCCAAATCCAATCGATCCAAGGAAAAATAATGCCTCATCTGATAAATGGCTTGCTCAACATAGAATCTGGCCTCTGTGTTCCTTCGAGTTGAGCACTCGAAGGACCTCCTGCATCCAAAACACCCACGGCATTAAAATTCATCAACCTGGCATTTTTTTGAAATTAAAAAATCCTCCAAAAGAAAATACGAGCCAGTATTTCCAAGCATGATGCTCTATGATTTCACAAAAGCAGCACCATAATAAAAAGCAACGCTATATATCAAAGGAAAGTTGGCATTTCGGGGTGACCACATAATCAATTGAGCCCATGCGACACTATCTTGCAAGGGAGAGTTGATAATTTTTGTGTGACTATAGGACCCTCCAGTGTCACGTGACACTATACTGCAAATGCGGTTCAACATCGACAAAAGTGACGCCAACCATAGCAAATGCGACACCCTAAAGAGCCACTTTTGGTCGGCCTAATTGGATCCTAATAAATGCATCAAAATCATGAAAAATGAGAAAAGTTTCGAAAGGAATACCGGGGGTCCTATGTCTTGAGGCTGCTAGAACTCACAAACCCAATCCATCTGATGTCTGGGAAGCACACGAGCCACCATTCCATCAACACCTTAGAGCAAAATTGCTAGAATTCTAGAAGGATAGGTGTGAAAATGATTTGAAAATGACCCCTCTACTAACTCTATTTATACAAAAATTTTAGGGTTTTTTGGTATTTTTTGGGGTTTTTGAGTTCATTAATCCATTTTTTGCTGAACGAAGCCTGTTTTGACCCGTTTTCATCGCTGTAAGCTTGTTTTTGCATCTTGTGGGCTATTTTCCATGCTTGAATCATTGTTGAACCTTTTTCGTGAGCTCGACCTAATTTTGCAATTTTCGCCCAATCTCTCGAGGGGGCAGTATAACAACATAATTTCTTCCTCTAGGGTAGTAGTGGGGCATCCAAAAAATTAGAATTTTTTTGAATTTTGATCATGGCAGTGTTATTCTTTGAACCAAAGCAGCAGGTACCTCGCTTCAAAGAGGGGAAAAATGTAGACACTTAAAAAGTTCTGATTGATACTATGCATCTAATTATGATAAATTAACACCATTTCTTTCGAAATCACCTTGAATTAACCAAATAATTAAATAATCAACAATATTTAGTTAAAATCAACAAATTCAGTTATTAATCAAATAATTAAATTTATTGATTAATTCACCCTTCTTCTGACTAATGTTCCTCATATTTAATTAAATCAAATCATTTAATTAAATCCCCCTAAGTCCTCTCATTTGATTAAATAAATCAAATCAAATGTCACAATACCCTAACCCATTCAAATTAATTAATTATGAAATAATTAATCCTAAATCACTTTCTAATCAACATTAATAAATCCTTCAACTTTTAACTCCTCAAGAGTTAAATTAACCCATGGTCAACTAACTAGGTTGCACATGAAATTCATTTCTTTTAATTAACTAATTCCTCTATTTATCCTCACAATGACATATTCCAAGGAATATTCCTCTCAACCACCTCTCATTCAATTTCCCTCCAAAGATTTCAAAAACCTCTCACATCCTCAATAACTTCTCTTACATCTTCAATAAATTCTCTTACATCCTCTCAAATCTCCAACCGCATTCATTAAATTCTTCTTACAACCTTTCAAATCCTCTTACATTCTCATTTATTCCTCTTACATCCCCCTTTCCTCAACACATTTCCCAAAATGTGCTCCACCTTCCAATAGAATTGTGACAAGTGCCACATTCTCATTGGCTCCCATTTTATCCCACATTCACCAATTCCTCTCATTCTTCAACCCTTGAGTTCTATAAATAGAAGCATTCTCTTTACAATAGAGATCCACAACTTTTTTTTAATAAAAGGGGTAAAAATATACTTAAATCAAGAAAATAACAGTACATAAAGATCAGGGAACTCGTAGGCCCCCACGAAGGAAAACACCAGAACCCCCATCAAAAACAAAAAACCACCAACCAAACAGCCACCAACATCTTATCCCTCCATATCATTAGCAATGACCCTTTCTAAATCATTATAATAATCAGGGGATAACTGTTCCCACCCCTAAACCTTCCAATCATCCACATGCTTTGAAGCCCACTTACCAAGCAGTCAACAACACTATTCCATTCTCAGGGAATGTGAACAAAAGGCAACACTTCCAACCTAGAGCACCTTTTGCAAAAAAAATTGAACCACCATCACAATCTACCAATTAACCTATGCCACCTTTTTCTCCTACAACATATTAACAATAATTTGTGAGTCAGAGTCATAGATAATCCTACACCACCCCAAGGCACAAGCACACTCAATAGCCTAGAGAATCACCAAATCCTCCATAAAGTTGTCGGAATGTCACACTTTATGAATGGAGACAAAGAAAATAACTGAACTAGAACAATCTCTTCCAACTCCACCAATCCCAACAGGCCCAAGATTACCCCTAGAGGAACCATCTATATTAATCTTCAATAAATCTATCAAAGGAGGCAACCATCTTCCAACCCTTTGAACCTTATTTTTAGCCCTCCTACCTTTTTTGACACAAGCAGAGACCGAAGTCAACCCCTGCAAGCCCAATCTATTTACAATATCATCATCACTTATTTCCAATAGAAAAGCCACATCACATTTGGCTTCAACCATTTTGTTGGATCATACCAACAATTTTGTGCCACACCTAATGAACCATCAACCTATCCCCACAAAAAATACTATGGTTCCTTTCCAACCAAATTTTCCAAAGGATGAATGTAGGACCAATGCACCACACAATCTATGTTGGAATGTGATGCTATTTGTTGTCATTAATGGTTGTCATTGATGTCAACATATCTTGGTTGTTTGATCAAAGTTTTGTTTTGGTGCCTTGGTGATCCAGATTGGCCTAGTTTTGGATGTTGTACTGTAAATATCTACTTTTGGGTTGTATCTATCCTAGTCCTATTCCTCTTGTAACACAATAAGATACATTCTTTTGGGTCTGGATCGATCTAGTAGTTGGTTAACCTGCTCTAACACATGTTTTGCATTGTAACATATTCCTTGGTTCTAGATATCATGTAACGTGTTGATTTGAGTGTGGAGGCTATGTTTGGTCCACATTTCATTCCTATCCACCATGGGAATTTTTGTGGTGACCTAATTGAAATCGTTTTTGGCTGACTTGGAAGACTATGAAGACATTATGTCTGGCCAACCTAGAAAATTATGAAATTATGTTTGGCCAACTTGAGAGATTATGAAAGCTTGTAATGGTATAAGTATAAGATGTTTTTGTTCAATGCAAGCAAGTGTGATGAATGCAAATTTGAATATCCAAACCTTGCAAAGTGTGCGAAAGTGTATAACCGGAGGCAATTGACAGTGAGATTATATTCGGTGTTGTTGGTGGCAGTTCTTTTAGTGGTGGATTTCCTTTCATCATTCTTCAATTGGCAGTGAGCCTTTCTCTTTTGGTAGTGAGCCTTTTTGTATCTTTGGCTATAATACCTGGGCAGTGAGCCCAACTGGCAGTGAGCCACCCTATAGTGAGCAACTTGGTAGTGAGCCCTTGTAAAAATCACCTTAACCGGTGTTTTATAAATGAGAATTATTCTCTGTGGTTTTTCCCTTCTTAGATTTCTACGTAAATTCTCGTGTTCTCTGTGCATGGTGTTGTTTGTGCTTTCATGTTCATTATCATCTAATTGATTTAAGTTTTCTCTAAAATAATTCAAGTTAAAAAAATTGTTTTATGATAATTGATTCACCCCCTCTCTCAGTTATCCAGACTATTTAACAATTGGTATCAAAGCTTTGGTTCCTCAAAGAAGAGCTTAACTGCTTGGCGTAGATCCAATGACACACAAATTGACAATCCCTGTGTTTGATGTCTTTGACTACAGTTTTTGGAAAGTGTAGATGAGAGGTCACCTGATTTCTCTTGGTTACAAGAACTGGAAATCTATTGAGACAAAATATGTTGAACCATCAAAAGGTGTTTCTACTGTAGATGATATTTCAACCTATGAAGAGAATGAAAAGGCAAGGTATGCAATCTATAGTGGTTTGTATAATATTGAGTTAACAAAATTTATTTCATTATGAACTGCTTATGAAGTTTGGAAAAATTTGAAAGAAATCTATGAAAGAAATGATAGAGTCAAATTATCAAAGAAGCTGACAACAAAATGTAGATATGAAAAATTGAGAATGGAAGAAGGAGAGGATATAGTGAGCTACTTTCAGAGAGATGAAAGTGCAATAAATGAAGTCAAAAATTAAGGAGGAACTCTGACAGGAAAAGATGTGATGGAGAAGATTATGATGACCTTACCAGAGAGTTACAGTGACAAGATCTCTACTATTGTGGAAGTTTATGATCAAAAGAAGTTCACTAGAGAGTGACTATTTGGCACCTTGAATGCATTTGAGATGAGGAAATTTGGAAAAGAAAAGGAGAAGTCTAAAATTTCCTTCAAAGCCACAAAGATAGAAGATGATTTGAATGATGAAAGTTCAGAAGAGTTGGAAGCAAAATTCATAAGGAAGCTAAAGAAAGTTACCAGCAAGTACAAAGGTATGTTGCCTCTTAAATGCTTTAGATGTGGAAAGATTGGTCATCTAGCAACTAAGTGTCTAGAAAGAGGATCAAGACAAAAGTTTAAGAAGATCAATAAGAAGGCCTACTATGTCAATGAGAATGCCATAAGTTTAGATGATGAATCATATAATGAGGATTGCTTATTTTTGGTGGAAAAGGATGAACCTAGATTTGATATCTCTAATATTTGTCTGAAATCTGATGATAGCTCTAAAATTGCATTATTTGTTAAAAGAAATAGAGATGAATTATTGATTGATAGTGGATGTTTGAATCATATGACCAGTGATTAAAGTAATTTTTTGAAGCTTGAGAAATACGATGGAGGTTCTGTTAGATTTGGAGATGATAAAACAACACAGATTGTTGGAATTGGTTCTATTACATTTGATGAAAAGCACAACACTGACAATGTTTACTATGTGAAGGGTTTACATCATAATCTTCTGAGTGTTGGATAGATGTGCCAAAATGGCTACAATGTGGAGTTTTAGGATGATGGTTGTGAGATCTGAAAGAGATCCAAAAATGTTATTGCAGCTGGAAAAAGAACAAGTGGGAATATGTATCAACTGGAAGGAGCTACAAAAGGATGCTTAGTATCTCAGTCCAATGACAATTAGATTTGGCACCGAAGGATGTGTCACATCAACTTCAAAAATTTGGTAAGGATAAGTTCATCACATAAACTTCAACAATTTGGTAAGGATAAGTTCATCAAGAGCAGTTAGAGATTTTCCAAAATTGACCAAACCAGACAATACTATCTGCAAAGGATGTTAGGAAGGAAAGCAAAGTAGAGAAATATTCTAAAGAAAAGAAGAATCATCTGTCAGATTGTTGGAACTTGTACACATTGACCTATGTGGTCCAACCAGAACAAGAAGCTTAAAAGGTGAGAATTATTTCATGCTTTTAATAGATGATCATTCTATATTTACTTGGTTGCATTTTTGAGAGAAAAATCAAAGGCATTGGAAAAGCTCAAGATTTTCAAGGAAAGAGTTGAGAATGAAGTTGATAGGAAAATCAAGTTTTTAAGATCTGATAGAGGAGGAGAGTTTACTTCTGATGAATTCAACAAATACTGTGAAAAACATGGCATTAAAAGATAACTATCTAGCCCTAGAACACCTCAGCAAAATGGTGTACTAGAAAGAATGAACCAGATAGTTCAAGAAGTAGCTAGAACAATGATCATGGAAGAAATTTTACCACATATCTACTGGAGAGAAGCAATACACACGACAGTATACACTCTTAACATAGTACTATTCCAAAGGAAGTATGGAAAGACATTTTATGAGCTATGGCATGGAAGAGCTCCCGCAGTAAAATACTTCAAAAATTTTGGTTGCAAATGCTACATCAGGAAAGATGAGGATAATCTTGGAAAGCTCGACAATAGAGATGATGAAGGAATATTCCTGGGTTACTCTACAAGAAATAAAGCATACCAGTGTTTGAACAAGAGATCGAACAAGATGGTTGAAAGTGCGAATGTGAAAGTAGATGAAGATGTTCAAAGAATTTTTGAAAGGCACATTGAATACGAATCAGATGACTTTGATGACAAAGGAGAAAAAGATGAGAAAGAAGAAGAAGAAGAAGAGACAAAGGAGGCTTTGAAAACTACAACTAAGACTCCAAGGTATGTATAGAAAAACCACTAAGAAAAATAGATTATTGGAGATAAGAATAAGGAAATCACCACAAGAAGCAAAGCAACTCAAGAGTAAGTATTATTGTGTTTACTCTTAGAGACTGAGCCAAAAACTATGGAAGAAGCATGTAATGATCAGAATTGGGTGAAGGTAATGAAGGAAGAGCTTGATTAAATAGAGAAAAATTAGACTTAGGAACTTGTGCCCAGGCTGACAGAAAAAATGTAATTGGAACAAAGTGGGTATTCCAGATCAAGTTGGATGAAAATGAAAAGGTAGTGAGAAACAAGGAAAGATTGGTTTGCAAAGGTTACACTCAGATTGAAGGTATTGATTTTGAAGAAACACATGCCCTTGTTTCTCTAATGGAAGCGATCCATATATTCTTGACTTTTGTAGCTTTCAAGGATTTCAAAGTTTATCAAATGGATGTAATATCTACATTCTTGAATGGAGAACTAAAGGAAGAGGTCTACATTGAGCAACCAGAGGGGTTCAAATCTAGAAGTGACCCGGATGTTGTTTGTAGGTTGAAGAAAACAATATACAATTTGGAGTAGGCACCTAGAGCTTGGTATGGTAGAATAGACAAGTACTTGATTGGACAAGGATTTCAAAAGGGATCTATTGACAATAATTTGTACTACAAAACTCACTCAGATTAGATGTTGATTGTTGTGATTTATGTTGATGACATAATTTTTAGAGGAAATGATGATATGTGTAGAAAATTTGTAGATGAAATAAAGAGTGAGTTTGAAATGTCTATGAAAGGTGAGTTGAATTTCTTCCTTGGACTACAAATAAATCAAGACAACAAAGGAATTGTTGAAGATGTTTTGGTTGGAAAACTCAAAACCGGTTTGTACACCTATTGTTACTGGATGCAAGTTGACAAAAGAAGATGATTTAGCTAAAGCTAATGCAAGCATGTACATGTCAATTATTGGAGGATTGTTATATTGGATTGCTACCAGACTAGACATTATGTATGTTGTTTGTTTAGTAGCTAGATTTCAGCAGAACCTAAGGATCACATGTTGTAGTAAAAAGGATTTTTAGATATTTGAATGATACAAAAGATTTTGGGTTGTGGTATCCAAAGGACTCAGATTTCACTTTGACAACCTATACTGATGTTGATTGGGCCAGATGTGATGATAATAGGTAGAGTACAAGTGGTGGAGCTTATTTCCTTGGCTCCAAGTTGGTTGCTTGGTCAAGTAAGAAACAAGATTTTGTATCTTTATCTATTGTTGAAGCTGAATACATTGCAAAATCTTCATGTTACTCTTAGATACTATGGATGAAACAAACGCTGAAGGATTTTGGCATATCATTTGATGAATCGACCTCAATCATGTGTGATAATACCACCGCAATAAACATTTGGTACAACACTCCAAAACAAAGCATATATCCATAAGATATCATTTCTTGAGAGAGAAGGTGTTGGACAATGAAGTAAAACTTGAATATGTACCTACAAAAGAGTAGATTGCAAATATTTTCACAAAACCATTGAGCAAAGATACCTTTGATTATCTTCGATAGAAGTTAGGGGTTCTTCCCCCTCCTAGTCTACAATAAAATGCATCGGGGTGTGCATTGGTCCATGGTATTATATGCTCATTTTTATCTGGATCAATGCTTGGTGGCTTCCTCATAGGGGGAGTAGAGTAAGTTTTTCAGGGGGAGTTTTTCCCCTTGTCTTTGATGTCAAAGGGGGAGAAGAAAATATGTTGTTACTTAGTTTGTTGTTGATGGATGTTGGATGTTTCCATCAATGAAAAAGGGGGAGATTGTTGGAATGTGATGTTTTTTGTCATTAATGGTTGTCATTGAGATCAATATATCTTGGTTATTTGATCAAAGTTTTGTTTTGGTGCCTTGGTGATCCAGATTGGCCTAGTTCCATATGTCGTACTATAAAGATCTATTTTTGGGTTGTATCTGTCCTGGTCCCATTCCTCTTGTAACATAATAAGATACATTCTTTTGGGTCCAGACCGATCTAGCAATTGGTTAACGTGCTTCTACACATGGTTTGCATTGTAACATATTCCTTGGTTCTGGATATCATGTAACGTGTTGATTTAAGCGAGGAGGCTATGTTTGGTCCACATGTCATTCCTCTCCACCGTGGGAATGTTTGTGGTGACCTAATTCAAATTGTGTTTGGTCGACTTGGAAGATTATGAAGACATTGTGTCTAGCTAACCTAGGCAATTATGAAATTATGTTTAGAAAACTTGAGAGATTATGAAGGCTTTTAATGGTATAAGTATAATATTTTTTTGTTCGATGCAAGCAAGTGTGATGATTATGAATTTGAATATCTAGACATTGCGAAGTGTGCAAAAGTGTATAATTGGAGGTAGTAGACAGTAAGATTCTATTTGATGTTGTTGGTGACAATTCTTTCAGTGGTGGATTTCCTTTCATCATTCTTCAATTGGTAGTGAGCCATTTTCTGTAGGCAATGAGCCCTTCTCTTTTGGTAGTGAGCCTTTTTACATTTTTGGCTATAATTATCGGGTAATGTGCCCAACCAACAGTGAGCCACCCTATAGTGAGCAACTTGGTAGTGAGCCCTTGTAAAAATCACCTTAACCGGTGTCACCTTAATCGGTGTTTTATAATTGAGAATTATTCTTTGTGGTTTTTCCCTTCCTGGGTTTCCATGTAAATTTTGGTATTCTTTGTGCATGGTGTTGTTTGTGCTTTCATGTTCATTATCATCTGATTGACTTAAGTTTGCTCTAGATTAATTAAAGTTAAGAAAATTATTTAATGATAATTGATTCACCCCCCCGTCTTAGTTATCTAGACTGTTTAACAATCTAGAAGAAAGAGGCTTGGGAAGGGGGTGTTCCCAAACTACTCCAAAAATCAACAAGGGAAGAAGCATGAGCACAGTGATGTTTCCAAACATCTCACCATAGATTCCAGAGCCACATAGAATAAGGGTAGCAAAAAAGAATTGGGAAGAATATTCCTCATTGTAGTCACACAAAACACAAATAGAGGGACCTTGGAATCCCCTCTTATAAAGATTATCCCAAGTCAAACATCTATTCCAAGCCAGATTCCAGACAAAACAATTACACTTTGGCCATGAAAACTTGTTCCACACATGTTTACATCAAGGGACCTCCACCCCCCAAGCTTATGAGACATCAACTCCTGATATCCACTAGCCACAATGAAAGCATCGTTAGGATTCAGGCTCCAAGTCAGAATATCCTTATCCCTAAGAGAACTGCATTATCTATGATCCCAAATATTTTGAAGCTCAGCACAGTCCTCCTCCAACCCAATAACAAGCCAATCACAAGGATCCTTCGACTTAGCCACCTCCATCTACCCACAAGGATAAAAATTCTTAAAATCACTCACCCTTGACCAACATGCCTCCAAGAAGTGTTGGAAAAGATTCACCAAATTGGGATACTGACATAAAATGGGGGAAAATCCATCCCAAGAATCAGACCAAAATAGAGCCTCATTCCCCCTATTACATTTCCAGAACAAGTCCTCCTTAATCAGCATAGCCCCTTTCTTAAGCATTCCCCAAATCACAGAACCTTTCCCCACCAGAGGATACCTGGGAAGCTCCTCTAAAATCCTTGGGAGGTACTTGTGAGTTAAAATCCTAGACGAGATATGATCTTGCTCCACACACCACCTACATTATAGCTTAGCAACCAATGCCAACCCAGAACAGGCCGACTTCCGCAATCCAAGACCTCCAAACTACTTCAGGCTACACACAATATCCCACTTTACCATGCTCCACTTGGAAGAGGATAAGCTACCTGCCCATAAGAATTTCCTAGCTAGAGCATCTAGATCCTTCACAAACCCAATTGGAGCCACCTAAAGCATACACCTATAAATAGGAAGAGCCTGCACCACAAACTTTAGCAACTGAACATGGCCAACAAAGGACAACCATCGATGGGTCCAATGATTAACCTTTGCACGAAACTTATCTAGAATATTTTGCCGCGATTCCCTGGGAAGTCTACCGATAGAAATAGGAATACAAAGATAAGTTAAAGGGAGAGAACCAATTTGAAACCTCAAGATACGAGCAATATTTTATTGAATAAGCCTTTGAGTATTGAAGAAGAAAATGGAAGACTTATCTTCATTAATCCTTTGACCAAAAGCAACAAGATAGATATCCAAAGCCTTGTGTAAATTCATAACTTCTCTTATCTTAGCCATAACCATCAAAGCAATATCATCCACAAATTGTAGGTGAGATTGAGGAGGCAAACCAAATCCTCACCCCCATCCCTAGATAAAACTCAACTCCACATTATGTTTCACCAATCTCCCTAGGCCTTCAACAAGAAGGATAAATAAATAAGGAGAGAGAGGATCCCCTTGACCAAGGCCTCTAGAAGCACTGAAAAGAGAAGAAGGCTCACCATTTATCAACATCAAGAAAGAGGTGGAAGTAACACATCACATTACCCACTAGATCCACTCCTCAACAAAACCAAAAGTAATAAGAATTTTCCACAAAAAGGACCACTTCACTCTATCATAGGCATTAGCCATATCAAGCTTTATGAACATTTCCTTTTCCTTTTGAGGATGCCATAAAATGAACAGTTTTAGTAGCAATGACCACCCCATCCAGAATTTTCCAACCCTCCACAAAATCACTCTATTCCTCTGAGATAAGCCCTTTACACCACATTACAAAGGGAGATGGGTCAAAATTGACTTAGATGATCCACCCCTTCACATTTGGGAATGAGAGCAAGGAAAGTATATTTCAAATCCCTCAACATCTACTTATTCCTTTGAGACTTACAAACCACCTCCAAAAGGTCTAGCTTAATGATATCCCAAAATTCTTGATAAAATTCAACTGGAAAGCCATCAGGGCCCGGGGCTTTCCCTTTCTTTATCTAGAAAAAAATTCCCTCCAACTCCTCTAGTGAGATGTTGCCCTTATGATGCTCATTCATCTCCACAGTAACCAAAGAGGGGATACAAGATAAAACTTGATTTTCTTTTGCCAAGCCATCCTGAGAATCCTCTCTAAATAAAGAAGCAAAGAATTGTGAGGCCTCTCTAGACATATCTTGCAAAGAAGATAAATGCTCACCTTTTTCATTCACCAAAATAGACATAAAATTACCATGTCTCCTAGCCTTCACCGAGTTGAAGAAGAAAGTGGTGTTTTTGTCTCCCTCTTGTAACCACTCAACTCAAGCCTTTTGTTTCCAATAAATTTCCTCTCGCAGCTCACACTCTTCCAAAGTTTTCAAAGCCCTTGCCTCCTCCTTGAGTAAATCCTTAGAAATACCAAACTCCTTTATCTCTCGAGTGATGGCATCCAAGTTAGCTTGAGAAACAACCTTAGCATGAAAAATGTTGCCAAAGCACTACCTATTCCACATTTTGAGTTGATATTTTACATATTGCAACAATTTGGAAAAAGAATACATAGCAGTGCCATAAGCAGGTCTTCCCCTCCACCACCATTCAGCCACATGCACTTGCAAAGAAGAATATCTTAACCACATAAGCTAGAAATTGAAAGAGGGGGACTGAGCAACACATGCTGAAGTAGCAAATAACTTAATAGGCTAGTGATCTAAGCCCCTCCAGTCCAAAATCTCAAAGCAAGTAGACCACAATCTTCCAACCCAAAAGTAGGAAACTAAGAAATGGTCAAGTCTCTCAACAATATAGTTCTCTACCATTCTCCTATTATTCCAAGTAAAATGACCATCACAGGGCTTAATGTCAACTAGATTCAAAATAGATATGTTATCTCATAGAAGGAAAGAAGAGGGCTCCAATCTTGCAATACCACCTATCTTCTCATCCAACTCAATAATGGTATTGAAATCCTCCCAATAATCCAAGGGAAAAAAGGAGCAAGGCTCTGAATGAAATTAATATGAGACCACAAGATTTACTTACCAAGAAAATCCATGGGAACATAGATGTTTGAAAGAAGAATAGTTTCCCCTGACTCCAGACTTGAAGCAACTACAAAGATGGAAAACTTCGAGGACATCCACCAAAGAGGATGAATCTTCAATGGGTTCCATAGGCAAGCCACACCCCCAACATTCCCATGGGCCCCAATACACTGGCACTCACCTCACCTCCATAGCTTAGGCAACAAACCAATCATACCTTCAATAGTTAACTTAGTCTCCTATAAAAAGAGAACATCATGAGAATGAGTTCTAATGAAATCATGAACAACTTTTTGTTGAGGGCCACTGTTCAAGCCCCTTATATTCCAAGAGAGGACGATCATTTTGGAGGGTTAGAAAAATGGGAATCTAGGGTCTTAAGAGATCTAAACTCCACCAAAGTCTCCCCCATCAACTTTATCTTTTCCAAATCTTTCTTTCTCCCAACTTTAGAAGACTTCTCAACAACCCCTTTCTTTGGTCTTTCTGAAGAATTCCCAATGAAGGAGAAGCCTTGTTTCCTTTTACCAAATCATACCCCACCTTCACTAATGGAGTAGAGACCTCCCCCCCCATCTTCGTATCCACAAGAGTCTCAAACCTCCCATGTGTTAGGAAAAGGTGTGTTGTACACCTTGCAATCTATATAAAATGTAATTAATTAATACTGGGGAAAATAAATAAATAAAGTACCCAATATTAAATGTGGGGACATGGTTTTGTAATCTCATGGTTTTAGTCACATGGTTTTGTGTAATGCCACTTGGTGGTTTTGTGGGAGATTGCTTCTATAAAAGCAACCACAAGGGTAGTTGTTTACGTAGGTAAGTTTGCATGTTAGCTCTTGTTAGCATTTGTGAGGGTTTGAAGCATGGCATGGGATGTGTGGTTACATGCTCGTTCAAATGGATTACTTGGAGAGGGCTTGATGCTTCAATGGTGTTCATGGAGACTCTAAAGATGTATTGTAATTTTTATTGCTGAATAATACATGAGAGATGAATGCTTTTGGAGTTTGGGTTTCTCCCTCTTAAGGGTTTTCCCAAGGTATATCTTATGTCATATTTTCATGGGTATGTTGTCTATTCTCTTGCATGTGGATTTTGAATACTTAGTTGCATAGATTTCTCTTTTGGGTTATGTGGAAATTGTCTTTAAATAGCTGCAAGTTTCCAACACCATGAACCACCAAGCTCTAATCTATTTCCATTTGCAAATCCCTAGTATCTTGAGAAGCCTGGTTGTAGTCTGGAATAATTCCTTCCTGAACCCCTTCTAAAGCACCCTAATCCAACAACATCATTCCCAAATTCACCTCTTACTGACTAAGATCATCTAAAAACTCAAATCTATTAAATGTATCTCCTTCATGATGCTCCTTAAGAGACTTCTTTTGACCTCGGTGCTTATTGTGAGCCTTAACAGGAACAAAACCCTCCACGCCAATAGCCTCACCAAGAATAGGATCCTTTCCTTTGTCCCCCTTAGGAGGATTGTGAGGGGGTTGAGTAATCTGAGACCCAGGAGATTCACAGTTTGGGCATCTCCTCTGTAGATGGCCATATTCATGACAAATACGATAACAAAATTGCAATGTCTCATAATCTAGCTATTGCACCCAAGAACATGCACTTGTATGAATTTCCAAAGAATCTGGAAGAGGGTTATTTAAATCCATTTCAACATAAATGCAAGCAAAATTCATTACCTTTCTCTCCTGAGTTTACTGAGAAGGACCCACTGACTTCCCCAACAGCGAAGCAACTTGATGCAAGATGTCATTGAACTAGTATTCAACTAGAAATCTAGGGAGACGGACCCACATCGAAACCTAATTTGAAAACACCTCTAAAGGATGAAAATCGTCATGCCAAGGTTTAATAAATAAACCAATCTGGTTGTGGAAATAAGGCCCACCTTCAAACACTCTATTGTGATCTGCCATGCAATTAAATGTCACCATGAAGTAACTATTTGCTAACAACATTATTTCCATCTCACCCTTCAGGGACTAGGTACAATGAGCCCATGACTCAAAAAATTGAAGTGGAACCCTCATTCCCAAAAATTTGTAGAGCAAAGCATGCTTCAAATAATACTCAACATCCTCTATGACCGATTCTGGTTGAATCATAAGGACTGGCCTATCTTTGCTTCATTGCAAGCATCCATTAACTTTTGGGATATGAGGACCTCTAGCTGGAGTGAATCCTCCATTCCCGGAATCATTAGAGAACAAGTTATTGTCAAAAATATTCATTGAGAGAGAAGAATATTTCATTCCCAAGGCATATTGAAAATCCACAACAATATTGGCCCGTGAAGCTTCCCCTCGAACCATCACCAAAGAGGGGATAGGGCAAAACCCTCAAAGATAAAATATTTGAATAAAGCCCAGATTAGTTGAAGATGAAAGCAAACCAAGGGAAAAATACACCCCCCCCCACATCAAAATGTTGAAAAATGGAGGTAATTATGTAGCTTTAAAACTTGTAAAACCTATGAGACTTTAGATTTAAATAAGTATTCTTTGTTCAATTCTTTGTAGATGATTATTTGTTTAGATTATTTTTACCATTTGTAGAAAGTAGATAGAAGTTGTAGAAGAATAAGACTAGAAGAAAGAAGTTACACTAACATGTATACCATGGAGAAACCCTTTCAGGAAAAAACTCCACCAAGAATCAATGTATTATTTAATATCAAAATAATATTACAATAATTCTAATCCTTGCTTGAGATGCTTCTTTTTCCTTGAAAAAATCTTCACAAAATGCAATAAAATCTAATTAAAACTCTCTTCAACTTGCTACAAATAAATAGACAAATATCTACTTTGTAAACTCCAATGAGTTTACAATTACAAAGCACAATGCTTATCTCACAAAACCCACACCTATTCTTTTCAAGTAGATTTTTACTATGAAGAAAAATGTAAAATCAAGTCCTTCATCCATTTAGGCATCCCAAACTGAAGTCATAACTCAACCTTTACTCCGAAGATATCTTCAAAGCTTATCCTCAAAGTTGGCACCCAAGAATGGGCTCACTTAGCTCAGCCTTCTGAAATATCTTAGCATGCAAAAGTGTTAGCTCCAAGATGCCAAATTGGGTGCCCAAAGTGGGTCCAAGTCAATCTTTGTTAACAAAAACATATCTCTCCACCTTTCATGCAAATATCGTGCATGAATGATCATCCCCTATTAACTGAAAGTATCAACCTTTTATTTGTCATGCAATTGAAGTCATTAACCATGCAACTCAAGTCAACTAAAGTGAACTACATGCAATTCAAAATAACTAACATGCAACTGAAGATAACTAAACCATAACTAAACTGAACTGAATTGAACTAAACTGAAATTGAATTGATAGTGCCACTCCACATACATTGTAATTATCAATCCCTATTTTGTAGGAACAATACATGCATTACATATGAGTTATCAATCCATCAAACAGTTAACTCAAACAAGGTGTGTCTCACCTCTCATGTGTGCACCCATGTGCTCCTATTTTATAGGAGCTCTCCTAGGGTGTCCACACATATTCCTATTATTTAGGAATAATTATAAATGTCAATTTACATGTGCATTTCATTTGAATTTAATCTCTTTCTAATCCTAGTGTTGGGGAAACACTTTCCAAGGACTTAGGAGATACATGAAATATGTTTAGGATTACAATTAAATGACATCCTATTCCCAACACAAGCAACACCCCCGACACCCAACACCAAACCCACGGTCATAGCTGGAAATCAAACCCTTGCACAACAAAAAACTCCACCCCGAGACACCCACAAATCACTAAACGCAGATTAGACAAGGAGAATCACATGCAAAGGAAGGAAGCAACATGCAAGCCGTGACCATTCACAGGCCGCAGGCCAACACAGACCCGCTCTACACCTCCCTCGCACCTCATACCATCATCCTTATGGATCCACAACTTCAAGCATTCTTATTATAGGCCTTTCAACTCATAACATTCCATCATTTTCATCATTTTAGCTAGGTTTCAACACTATTTGGAGTCAATCTCACACTTAGGATCATCAACATCTTCAAAGCTTATCAAAATGGATTGGGAAAGGGCTTCTTTCCACATCAAAGGAGCACCACTTCCCATATGGGATGAAGGTTTAGCAATTTCAATTGGATTTCATGTTATATTTAGTTAGTTTGTTCTCATTTTCATGTTTTCTCTTTGATTTAGCTAAGAATTTCATAGGGAATACTAGATTTGGCTTTCTAACATGATTAATCATTATTTGATGTTCTCATGTTAGTTTGTTGCAGGTTTGGTGTTTTCACATCACCCCATTCAAAATGGGGACCCCCTAATTTTGGGTCCATTCGGGTCTTTTGACTTTGGTTTTGGGTTGTTTTGTAGTGGTCTCTCTTAGTTCCTTCTATCTTTTTGGGGATGTGCCTATCTTTGGGCCTAATTTGGAATTTTGGTTAAGTCTAGAGTGTGTTTTGTCAGATTAGGGTTTTTATTCTTCAGGCTTAATTTAAGGACAATTTGAGTAAGCAAATTGAAATATGAGCTTGGCACTACAATCAGGAGGCTTTAGGTAGGTTCCCATTAAAATTTCACTGAATTCTAACAACTTACTATTTTTAGTAAGTACTCAATTTGGGACCTTTTTCTTAGGGCTTTTGAAAATCCAACTGCTACATCATGTTTAGAGCCCTTTGAGCTACTTACCTACAAAATTTGAGCCAATTTTGAATACTTGCTATTTTGAGTAGGTGCCCCAATTTAGGGTCTTTTCCTAGGGTTTTGGAAATTTTGATCACATCACCGAGTTTAGACCCTTTTGGAGAACTTGCATGCAAAATTTGAACGAATTTTGATAACTTACTATTTTTAGCAGTTTTATTTTTAGCAGGTTCATTTTTAGCAGGTATGGTGTCACCGGAGCAGCTCTAGAACTTCAATTTCTAGAACATAGCAATACACAATAGAAACAACATCAAACAAAGGTCTACAAAAGCACATGAAATGAAATTAGGGTTTTCTACTTTTATGCCTAAAATGAAGGGGAAAACTCGAGAAAAATTGAAAATTGATGTATCCCACTATGATCAGAATCCTTTGAGGAATCTACTGCTAAAATTTGAGCACATTCCACACACTTACTATTTTTAGTAAGTCACTTACAAAACAGGGCCTAAAATAGCAGGTGCACGCAAAAGGAAAGTGTGAACAAGTTTGTTAAGTCATGAGGACCACGTTGAACAAATATCAAGTTTGGAGAAGTTGAAAATCAATGAAAATCATGAGAGCTTCACAAGTTACTAAAAATGGAAAGCGAGGGTGAGCAGGTCCAAAATTGGCTAAATGTTCAAATATGCCTAAGAGGGAGACATGGTAGCATGAAAAATTTCTAAGGCACATGAAACATAAGACACAAGCATCAAGATGCACCTTAACACAACACCTTTCATATGTGCCCATAGAAGGATAAGATGAATAAAATTCTCTAAGTCATGAAAACATCAGAAGACCCCCCCCTCATATGCGCCTAGCACTCAGCCAATATGTGCCCAACAAAGAAATGAAAAGTGTACCCTAGCACATAGGGGCATTATGTGCCCAATGTGCCCCAAAGAAGAATGTGTTGGATGGAATAATTTTTCTAAGGCAAGAAAATGAAAGAGGACCCCTCAAATGTGCCCAACTATAAGCCTCAAATGCGGCCTAGTCACAAGATTCAAGAACGCCTAACACTCAAGGCACTAGACATGTTGGAGAAACATGACCTCAACCCCCGAATGTGCTCCAAAGTACACCCTCCTAAGTGTGTCCAAGGATGAAGAGTTGAAATGAACATAGTGGGTGGTAAATGCACCCTCAAGGGAGATGCTAAATGCGCCAAGGAGGAAGCTTTAAAAATTTCTAAGGCAAGAGAAATTTGAAAGACTAGGTGATAAATGCGCCTTAGAAGGAGATGGGTTATATGCGACCAAGGTGAACAAGACAGATAAAAAAGGTTTCTAAGGCACGAGAATCAAATAAAACCTCTCCAAAGGCACCCAAGCTCAACTTCCTAAATGCACCCAAAGCAAGAGATTAGATGTGCCTAGAAGCATAAGATGAAAATATGCCCAAGATGAGTAAGTGACATAAAATTTTCTAAGGCGTGAAATGTGACAAAGACCCCTCAAATGTGCCCTTGAAGAAGTTGGGTAAAATTTTCTAAGGCATGAAATGTGAACAGGACCCCCTCATATGCACCCAACACAGACAGTGATACACACTCAACACAAGGTGGATGAAATTTTTAAGGTGTGAAACGAAATGCACGAGGAAGTTGAAATGTGCCCTAAAAGGAGATAGGATCAAATACGATTAAGGACATAGATGAAATGCACCCATGTAAGGGGTAAAATTTTAAATATTTGAAATATTAAAAGAGCTAAATAATTTTCCCCACGAATGTTTGAGATAACAAAATATTACAAGGAGTTAAAGAGGGAAAGTTCTAATTTTGCAAAGGAAGGAATCTCCAACAAAGGAAAAGTTTATGACGATTGGGACCCGTCTTCGTGACAACTCGCCCATCTCCTCTCCAAAGTTAGAAATTGCCAAGTAGTGGAAGGAGAAATTTAATGAACTTGCTAAAATAAACTCCCTCACATGATTATTTAAGCCATGAAGTTTTCATTTCTTCTCACCATTTGCAAATGTGAAGTTGTGGCTTTGAAGGTGAAGAGAAAAGTGTTGAGGTGAAGTTGTTGAAGTGAGCAAGTTAAATTAGAAAGCTTGGGTGAATTTTTTCTAAGTGCTAGAAGTTATACTGTTGGAATAAGTGTTGAGGTTTGGAGTTAGAATTTTAATGTTGAAGTTCCTCATTTTTGAAGTTTACTCCACGTTTTGGCTATCCCAAGGTTATTTATTTTTCTAAGTTTAAATTTTAATGCGTATCTTTTATTTTGCAGGATGGCTGAAGTTGGCACAAGAGCATCTACAAGGGAAAACAAGGTTGCAAGCAAGGCTGCCAATGTTGAATCAAGCAAGGCCAATATATCCAAGCAGGCGGTCATGCTGCTTGAATTTCAGATCAATCATGTTCCACCCATCTTAGTTCAGGAGGTTGAAGCAGTGTTGGCCAGATTCATAGAATTTATGGTCAAAGAGAAGGACAATGGGAATGCATTTATGGATGAGGATCTTCTAAAGGATAGTGGGCATTAAATGCTCATAGTGGTCAAAGGGAGAGAGTGAGCATTATGTGCTCATTTATTACTCCACTCCTCCACTTTGTGACCATTTTTAGGGAAAATCTTGGTTAGGGCTTATGTGGCTCAATCTAAGCCATTCATTGGAATTGAATATGAGTCGTCCATTAGACTGGGCCAACTATAAAGGGGCATCCCCTCCTCATTTGTGCATATAGGAATTGATAGCATAGAAGGAAGAGAATAGGGCATGGATTGATAGCATAGCATAGATTAATAGGAAGAGGAAGGAAAGTTTTCAATTGAATACTTTGTAAGAGACTATTGTGAACACTACCATAATGAAAAAAGTTGTCGTTGCTTGTGATTTCATCTTTTGTTGTGGGTAGCTAGCAAGGTTTCTTCGTCCTTCCAATTCACTTAGAATCTTAAAGTAGAACTTAGATAGAGTAAAGTAGATTTTATTTCATGCAAGTAGATAATTGTGGACTGTGGTGGTTAACTTGAGCAAGCTTCACTAATCCATACCACTAGCAGACTCACTAATGGTGGGTTCGCCTTGTGTGGTCAACTAGAATAGTTTAGACTTAACTTCGGTTATGATTTACATGTTGGTATGCATCGTTGTGATGGTGTCTTCATGCTAAATTGTAATTTGAATATCTCTAGTTCCCCTCTTGAAGATTGCACCAATTTTTTGGAAGCTGTCTGAGGCGAGGCAAAGCAAAGCTTGGTTAAAGTTTGTAAGAATTGATTGCCATATCCTGCGCCTAGAGTAAATTATAGCATTTTAATCCCTACAACCATTCAAATTCAACATTTTTCGGTTAGTTTAGGAAACTTGTGCTTCATTGATAAATCTTCCAAATCTCGAAAATCCCTTTCTCCTTGGGTGAACAATTGTGTAAGTCCCCTTGAAATACCAACAAATCACATCAAGCCAACTGAGTCTACGTCCACTGCACAAAGGAACCTTGGAGTTGAATGCATGATCTTTCACAATATTAACATGTAGAATATTTTGATCAAGAGAGGATAGAGTGATCGTTGGAAACTTTATTCTGTTATTTGGTGCGGTCATAAAACACTCGTCAACAAGTCTAGTTAACCCCATTACTTTTTCTTCCAATATTTAATTCCACTTTATTCTTCAATCCTTGCCCATTTAATCCTAACCATTGATTCAATTCACATGGATCACAATCTAAACTTGCCACCATGTGACAAGTATCCATCCCATCTTTATCCTCTCACATGTGAGAGGATACAAAAGTCAAATTAACTTTGCATCTTATCCATCCATTTTATACTACATCTCCAAACCTCAACCATTCATATAAGAATGTTTCCCTAATCAAATCCTAAACCTAGTTCTTATCCCTCATGTGACATTTTTCACATGAAAACTTTTTGAAATCCTAATCCTCATTCAACCCTAGCCATCCATTAACCAATGCATCTTGGACCTTGTTTTCTCTCATAATTTTTTTTGTAAATGAGACCTTTTGAGCATCTCTTCTTATGCTACTATTATATTGCTGAATTTTCTATCTACTTCTTTTGTAGCGTAGCCAATATTCCATTACCTTAGTCCCACACTATCTATTTGATCTATCATCCTATCAATCCTATGGTCATGCAATTGGTTTTATAAGCAACTACATCCCATCAATAAATCAAAGGAGCACATCAAGAGAGTATTGGGTGCAACTCTGCTTCAAGCTCAATCCAAAGAGAAAGGAGTGAACAAGGTAAAAGGTTCCATGATTGCATTTGAATCTTTATGTCATTTCTTTTGTTCTTTTTTCTTGTCTTCAGGTGTATCTTGTATTATCTTATGGTATATATTTGATCTTTGCACATGGTTATTTTGTAATCTTGTATAGATGCTTTCATCTCTTGAGGTTACGTAGGAAATGGTTTGATCAACTTGTATGATTTTCCTAACATTATATTATGTCTAATGCCTCATTTCATGTTCCTTAAATATCATGCTTTTCCAATTTGGGTGTCATCTTTATGATAGTTGTTTTGTCCTACATTGATGTTGCTACATTTATAGTTATCTTAAATGTATCATATGCCTACAACATTTACATCTTATGTTGTCATGCTTACATGCCTACTGTAGACACCTAAATTATTCAACCTAACCATAATCACCATCATGTCATCATTATTAATTAATCATCATTTATCATATCACATATTATTATTTATTAAATAATAATTATTTCCCATTTAGTCTATCATTTAATTAAATAAGATCTTATTATCCATTTATCACATCAAAAATCATTTATTAATTAATAATTCTCATTTACCCATTTAATTAAATACTATTTTATTATTTAATTAAATGTGAGCTAATTTTGATTTTCAAATAATTCCCTTTTTTACTCATCATTGAACACTCTTCTTTTCTCTTTAGTCAACTCTTCCTTCCATCATTAGTTTTAACTCTTCTTCATATTAGAAACTCAATCTTCTCTCACAAGTTAACTCTTCAATATTTTAGAAAGTTCATCTTCATTCTTTAGTTAACTCAACATAAAATTGGAAACTTCATGTGCACAATTATTTATCAATTAAATCAAATAAATCAATATTATCTCTTCATGATTCAAAGTAGAAATTTTCCATTGATCAGTTGAGTTAACTCCACAATCAGTTCAGTTAATTGATGTCTTTATCCTCATCCTCATCTTCATTTTAATTTTTCCTCGAAGAATTTATAAATTGAACCATTTCCTCATTAATTTGGATCCCCAAATTGTGCAAAGAAACTATACTCATATTTTTGCAGGTGCTTCATGCTATTGTGCTAAAATAAAAATATGAGAGAAAAGTTACATATATGGTCATTTCTCCTAAGGTGAAATAGAGGAGAGCATTGGAGCTTCACGTATGGTAAATTGTATTGGTTTTATGCTTATTTAGATCAATTTGCTTTGCTTTCTTTATTTTTTTGATCTTGCTTGATTGCAATTTGTTATTCATTTCTTCTTATTTCATGTTTTGCAATCATGCTATTTTGAGGCCATACACCTACATACTTTTAAAATTTTATATGCTTAATTATGATTATCATGTTTATATCTTATGGGATCATGTTCATGCTTACATGCTTATTTTATTTTTATATGCTTGTCTTATGATTAAATTCTTATACCTTACATTTATAAATTCTTACATAATATTATCTAAAACTTATACTTATATCACTTATTTATGTTTCTCATTAGAGGCTACCTTGCTTCCTCTTTCACACATGCTTTCATGACCACATTTTACTATATTATTACACGATACCTTTATACATGATCATATAATTTCACCTTTCCTCCAATTCCTTGCATTATTTGTATTCAACTAATTGGAGGGGGACATATAATGTCAAAATGATTCCTTTGATGAGCATGATTATAACAACTATCTCATGGTCACTTCCATCTGAAAATGGAACTACATTGCTCATTCTACACAAGGAAGAATCATATTTTTGTTAAAGGAAGAATGATATTTTTGTGCTAGGTAGAACTCCTTGTCCGTTTTTCTTGTAATTTTTAATTGATGAGATTTTAAGTAATTTGTAGTTTATTCCTATTTTAATTACTTCATATATTTTATTTAGTGAAAATTTCCCATCTTGTAGGTTTCAATATTGAGGTCACTCATTACAAGGATAATATACCAAATTGATATTTATATTTGTGTCATTTTTATTTAAATGTATATAATATGCTTTTAAGTTGACTACTTATTTTACTTTGAAATGCATCTTCATATTATTTCAAATGCAAGTCAAAGTGATGGTAAAAGGTAATGTAAAAAATGCATACCCACACTTTTCTCTTTTTGTTCTAGGCCCATTTTGATAAGGTTATATTTAATATAATGGTTGGGTAGAAGTGACCTAATAGAATAGAAAAAAATGGAAAATAGCCTAAGCTCTACTTGATTCCATCTGCATACATTTTGAGAAATTGATCATACTTCTTAGTTCATCCATTCCTTTACTAGTAAAATTTGTACTATGCATAATTGTCCTAGGTTAGTTATGTAAATTATATAAATGATCTTTGAATTATAAAATTTAAATTTAAAATTGAATCCTCACCACTAACTTCCTCCAACTAGTTGTTATGTGTTGACTAAAGAACAAAATATGTTTTTGATTAATGGTAATTACGAGGTTTTTGAAAGAGCCCCAACCCTTTTACAAAAAATTATTAACAAATAAAAACCATCCAAACAACACAACAACAACAATGCTCTCAAAAAGAAACTACACAATACCATAACTAGATCTATCAATGCATACACCTTTAACTTGGGCATGGGACATTGAAACATATTTTGGAAGGACTTTCATCCTTCTTTGAACCACTGACCATGATAAACCATCATCCAAAGCAACAAAATTAGGATAGAGAGAAGGGGAAACCCTCTCCAAATTGTGATTAACAAAATATGTCAACTTTTGTGTTAAGGTGTTGTATTTAACGCTAAGCTCTAGTTCACTTCAAACTATAGACAAAAATCCACAAGCTCTCATTCCAATTCACACTATTATTCAAGTAGAATCATAGAGCATCAACATTGTATCATTAAATATTTCAACATCTTTGGTATTCACTACATGTTTGCTTGTTGTTTTCAACCGTTTTATTTAGATTATTAAATGAAGAACAAGGGTTTGATCAAATGAGAACATCCTTTTCCTAACAAAATCTTAAATGATGTTTATCAACATCGCCCCTTTCAAAGGTAGGCATCAAACTTTAATGTGAATAGATTCCAATGATAACTTTTACCATTTTTGCATGCATAATTCAAATCTATGTGTAGGATTTATGTCTACAAATCATATATTTGATTCAAATCATTGTCACACACACAATTCAAATCCATGTATAGGATTCATATCTACAAATCGTATATTTGATTCAATTCATTATCACACACATTGAATTACTCATAACCGAATTATTAAAAAAAACTTAAATTTCATTGTTATACATACATTCAACACATTCAAAAATAAGTAATTCTAAATTACTATTCAAAAATATTAAAAAAAAAAAGATATTAAACGTTACAATTAATTAAATACTTTCATTTAATTTTCAACTTTCTAAATTTAAACATATTACTTTCTATTTGTATAGTTTGAATTTTTATTTTTTATATTTAAAAATTGGCATTTATCTCTTTTACTATTCGTCGGAGTAGCTCTATAATTCATTTTTCTTTAAGAAAATTAGGAAAATAGGATGACATAGATAGATAAACAAATCATAGATAAAAATTGGCAGATGGGGGTATAGAACCACTGAATGCATAGTTAATACATTAAATGCCACCGGGTTCGAGGAGAAGCTACTGGAAGCGTTGGATGGCTACGTGTGCTCATTGTGTTTTGTTTAATATCGATTAATGCATTAGATAGGAATGTAAAGTCTTTGTTTCTGTTCATATAAACTTCAAGCGTTGGGCACTCAGTTATTCTTATTCTTACTCTGAAAATATTTGTTGGAGCGACATCTTTCTTGAGGTGAGCATTTTATTTATTTTTGCTTAATTTTCGTTTTGTTTCTATCTCCATTCTTTTGCTTAATTTACATGAAAGTTCTTAGGATTTTAACTAAAAAACTTGCAAACAAATCTCTAATTTTAATTGTTATGCAATGAATTCTTAAAAATCGATTAAAGTCTGAATTCGAAATTCACAATCATTAACAACGGGTTTTTGCTTGCATTTCATGAATTTGGAATAAAGAACAAAAGAAAATCTTCATACTCTTGATCAAGATTATTTTTCTTTTCCCTTCCGAGGACCCCCTTTTTCAGAAGGAAGATCATGATCTGAAATCTCTGTAGGAATTTGTTTCACATGCATAGATACTGGAGAATCTGGTAGTTTGTTTGAATTCACTAAAAAGAATCGCTCATAAAGCAAAGCCTGTTCTGTAGGAACAACACTAAGAAGCAATTCCATTTGGACGATACGTTGTATCCTTCGAGCACAGGAATAGCCGCAGCATGCCGCAAGAATATTGATGGTATGGAGGCTACAAAATTCAAAGTTCCAATATAAATTCTCAAGAAATTTAAATTCAATTTTCAAGAATTGAATTGTGTTACTTAATTGCATGGATTTGGACTGTGTTGTAGAGTTTCTGTAAAAAAACTTGCATTGAGCATCGATGTTGTCACGGAGCTTCGTTCCCTGTTTTACAAGACTCATGGAAGCTCTCTGACGGGCCTTCGAGTGAGTTTCTTCTCCTTATTTCCATTTCAAATAAATCTAGATAGATTTGATATTTAGGGGAAGAAAGAAATGGAGTTTTTAGAAAGGCAGAAGAATTTATTGCTGGTATAAACGTTTAAGGATTAAAAATGTCTGAACTGATATTTTTCTGGTCGCATTTATTCCATTATTAGGACTAATTATTGGAATTGAATCACATAGAAGAGCCTTTTTATTTATACAAGGCTCTGAGAACGTGAATTTTTTAAATCTGTTAAAAAAGGTTTTCATCGAAAGCTCTTTTACAACAATTTATAGGAAGGAAAGTTTATGTCTCTAACCATATGGAATTAAAATTCTAATTAAGGAAAGCACACAGATATCTGTGGTGTCTCTCATAATTTAGGGGTTAAAATTCCATTTAGGCTCACATATAAAAATGTAACAGAACAGAGACATTATTCCTTGGACTGTTTGGGCTGTTAGACTGACATGAATTATTTCACTTTCCGTTGCAGGCATCAGGGTATGAAATTGATGCAGATGAATATCACAGGTACTAATGCTTATTATGGGATTTCTTTTTAAAGATTGAATATATTTCTTTCCAAAAATAAAATTGTAGATTTCGTTTTGACATTTATATGCTAGGCCTAGCAATCAGCTCTTTTGAATTCTTCTATCCACAACTTTGAATAATTTTTCCCTGCTTCCATTACATTCGACACTCTGTTGATTTTCCTTGTTTCAATATTATCAAAATAATTTAATATTAACAAATGATTCACATGTTATTATTATTAATCTACATAGTTTTAGATCACATATACCTACACGAATCATATCTATTATTTCATCTTCCTCATGGCACATTAGAAAACTCCCGAGTGGCTTCAACATCACTGATGGATTAAAACTAAAAAGTCCTCTTTCGAGATATATTTATCCCACATGTAGCAGCACGAATTTGAAAGGATACAAACGTAGCTATAAATAACGAAGGAAGAAACGTTTCAAAGCATACCTTTCTCGGCCTTTTGGCTAAGATCAAGTGTAGTATCTGTTCTTATCAGTTTAATATCTGATACGTGGTTCAATGAACCACACGATATTAAATTAATTTCTTAAGGGGGAAGCTTCATACGGTAGCTTGCTACCAGAGGCTTCGCGCGTCGCTTCTGTATTGCACTACCGCAGAAGCCTGGCGCACCCCATACCCCCAATTCTAATCGTAAATCAATTGCTGTTTTCGTGCATATATGAATCAATTACCGTTTTGGTGCGCATATATGGAATGGCTGTTTTGAGTTCTGATATCTGATTTCACAGAAATTATCTTTTGATTGAGTTGATTTGTGAGTTTATTCCCTTTTCATTTGACTTGGGTGAACTTCTTTGTCTCTTTAATTCTTAATGAGAGAGCATCCACCTGAAGCATTCCCAGCATCATTCCAATTGGAAAACTTTCTGGACTTAATTTCTTGCACAACGATTTGCCTATCTCCTCCGGTCATGAGATGCTGAGTATGGGATTCTGCTGCCAGCTCTAGGCCTAAGATCACACCTTCCACTTCTACTAAGTTGTTTTTGGAAGCTCAGTCAGTTCAACTTTGCCATACCTTAAAGGGGTTAACCGCTATTTCCTTCTTATCCTTCTGTTTAACACTAGGCTTGCTAAAGTCAAACACAGTTTTCAGGCAAGGCCAGTTTTTTAAGGATGCTGAGATAATTCTGATCCAGACATTTTTCCTTAAAATTGAAAAACTCTGTTTTCATGTTTCCAACTAAATCCTCCTAGAAATCACTCTTGGAACCATATTCGACTACTCAATAATTCCTAAATGACAAGGGCCAAATGAATGCTTCCATCTATTATGATATTGCACAACGAGGGACCCAGCGAGTGTTAAGAGAAGATAAAAACCTATACCAAAATTGTTGAGAGAAAGGACAATGCCAGAGCAAGTGACTGACCTCTTTGTTTCTAATGCTCCCTACAATGCCAGAGCCTACATTTGAAATGTAGGGACGATTAAACCCTCTTTAGTTAATTGATGTTAGCTCAATATTTTGACCTAGTGGCTAGCCAGAGAAAAAGCTTGGCTTTGCCCAAGCTTTGGACAACCAAATCTTTTGCTAAAAACTTATGGGAGGGTTACCCTTAATAGTCCTTACGAAATTAATGTACCCCTTTTCACTATATAGCCCCCACTACCTTGCCTATCCCAACCTAGAAGGTCTCCCCTTGTTGCCATCAGGCTTTTGAAGCTTTGTAGCAGAGTTTTGAGATAGTTTTCAGTTGCACTGCCTTGGTTTTCGTGGGTAGCTATCTTTTCCGAGCTCTTGAAAGGAAATATGCATTCTCTTGCTCGTGCCAATGATTTCTTACCTTGACTCTCCAAAGATAGGAGTCAGTAATTTCTAAAGCTTAGAGAACTTCCCCTCTTGGAAAAGCGATTGATCTGTGGACGACATCCTTTTAGAAATCCAGTGTTCTGCCATTTTGATAATCTAAAGCTGTTTTTGAAACATATCTCAGAAGTCCTTTTAAGGGAGAGGTGTCACCCTAATCTATCCTAGAATCTCATTCCAAGCCTGTGGACTATTTCATATGAAGAGTCTCCTAGAATCTCATTCCAAGTCTTTGGACTGTCTCATATGAAGAGTCAGATAAGCTGAGCAACAGGAGCCTTGTTAAAAATATTTATGTTTCTAATGTTCCAACCCCTATATTTAGTAGGCTTCCAAATATTATTTCATACTATCAATGGAAGTTTCTGAACAAAGTTTGCTGTAATTTTATTACAAATAGTGAAAACTCTTTTGGGAGCAAATAAGGAGAACCAATATATCAGAATAGGTTGGCGGAGTTTCTTATAATTTTATTATAAATAGTGAAAACTCCTTTGGAAGCTAATAAGGAGAACCAATTTATTAGAATAGGTTGGTGAAGTTCTCTATAATTTTATTATAAATAGTGAAAACTCCTTTGGGAGCTAATAAGTAGAACCAATGTATTGGAATAGGTTGGCGAAGTTCCCTATGATTTTACTAAAAATAGTAAAAAATTCTTTGGAAGCTATTAAGGAGAACCAATATATTGGAATAGGTTGGAGAACATGCCAAAGATAAGTATTACCTTCCATCCAACTTACTTTGGAATTTTATAAGAGAGGGGCCAACAACTTCTCTTTGTTATTTTTCACACTAAGAGGGAATACAACTCTATCAAAAGAGATTCCTTTATTGAGAAAAAGCCATCCCACTCAACACTTAAGAAGTAGATCTTTGATTTTCTTAGTTTTACTTTTTGATCCAAAGGCATTCTTGTTGTCTTGTAACAAATGTACACTTCCATTTGAGAGGGTAGGTGAAAAGCAAGGTATCATCCACAAATTGTTGATGATCAAGAGGAAACTCAGGAGGAGCTTTTAAGCTCATTATCTTTTTTAATATTTCTTAGGTATGTGATGCATCTACTTTGAGAATCTATCATGATAATGAAGAGCTAGGGGAGAAAGGATCCCTTGCCTTAGGCCTCTAAAACTCCTAAAAAAGCTACAACAAATCATTAATGATGACTGAAATAAGGGTGTCACATAGTAACTTCTTAACAATTCTCTCCCTTCCCTATGAAAATAAATTTATTGGATATCTTATCTAGGAAGAACTAGTAAACTATGTTGTAGGCTTCAAAGATAACTAATTTAATAAGCATTTAACTCCTCTTGTTGATCATTAGGGAGTGAACCGATTCACAAGAGATGATGATACCATCTAAGATGATTTTCCCTTCACATCCTTAGGAAGAATCTACTTCAACCTATAGGCCATCACTTTTGAGATTGAAAGGAAACATGCTACAAATCATACTTAATCCCTTGAGGATATTATTACAAGTTTTTTGATATATGTGAATCATAATAAAGTTTTCAAAATATAAATAACATAGAGATTGTGCAATCTATCATAAGTGAAAAATAATATAAGAATGAAACAACCACAACACCAACTTGACACTAGATGTACCCTATGAATAGCCTTATAAGGGAAGATCCTAGCCTATAATTTAAGCACCATACCAATGTATTAATCAATAACAAAGGCTACAATACAATATGAAGGTCTACATTCTTCAATGGGCCTTACACTCCAAATTCAGAGGAATTCTACTGGAATTTTTTTGCATATAATTGAAACGGGGGAAAATGTGGGTGATGGTTTCGAATGGGGGGTATGCCCCTACACTTTCCTTCCTTATTTCATTAGGAAAAAGAGATCCCCTAGGGAAAGATTGACTTTCAATCCTTAGGTGAGTCAATCTTTATGGAGATCTTGTTGTTTTCCTTATGACTTAGGACAGCTGGTAAATAACCTTGAACTACACTTTTGGGAGAAAGATTAAAAATAGTAAACAAATCTAATCATGCAATGTAACACTTGAAACGTCAATTTAAAACCTTAATCTAGCAGAATCCACAAACTTCCGGCAGATATGAGAAAGTTATGATTTTATGCACTTGTCACAAAAAGCTCCTATTGAGTGTCCTTTTGAGACTCATTTGCCCTAGGGCGAATGGGTCTTGCTAGACCTTTCTAAAAATTCAAATTTTGGATCTGTAGTCTTTGATTTGTTTTTCTTGCCTATGCCTTTCAACCTTCACTTTGAATCTGTACCTACAACAAAAAATGAAAATCTTGGTTTGTTTGTATGGGGATTTGCCTTAGTCAAACCCCAAGTTTGGTAATTAAACCTTGATGAAAAATACAGATTTGAAACCTGAAAGTGAGTGTGAGCCCTAATCTTAAGTGTGTTTAATATTGTTAAGAGCTAACATGCAAAGAAACCCTATTCAAGTGTGTTAGAATAAGATCCCTAAATGAACTTGAATGATGAACACAAGACCTAGTTAGGGAGAAGTCAAATCCCCTAATAGATCAAAAATATGATTATACCTTGCTTTAGGTGGCTAGTAGAATGAAGATAGAAGATAGGATCAATAGGAAACAAGTCATTAGATCAAGGGAAATGGCTAGTTGCATGTCCCAAAACTAGAATCCATCATGATCCACCATAGGCATCAATCTTCAATCATGAACAATGCTTGATCAATCTTCACAAAATGAGCTTGAAGACCTACAAAAACAATTGAAATGTTGCTCCAAGACTTCAACTTTGCTTGCTTGAATGTTCTCCTTGACCTTGAATGCTAATCTTGTGAATAAATCCTTAATCTTTTTCTCAATCTAGTGTAAAATCGTGAAAAGACTAGGCTTTATAGGCTTCCTTTCTAATTTCCCGATTATTAAATCCTGAAAGTTGACATTTGAAACTTGAATCTAGGATTTTAAAATGTTGTCAAAACATGTTTAAAATTTGAATTTGGATCTTAAAGGGCACCCATTCACCCGAATGGGTCTTGGCTTAAAAATCCAAGATTTATGAATTTCGGGGCATTAAATTAATTAAATGCATTTATTCAATGCATGTTGTAATGTTGGAAAATGTTTAAAATAGGCCTTGGGATGCATAATAAAGGGGTTTAGGGGCCTATTTATGAAGGATAAAATGCATAAAATTGAGGTCACTAAAATAGGTCCAAATTAAGTGTGAAATTGTACTCACTTAGAAAGGAGTACAATTTTCTACACTACGTTTAGCTCCCACTTTAGCGGCCATATGACACTATGTGCATATGCAAGCTAAAGGGCTTAGATCATACTATAAAGAGGATACTCATATGGATTTTTTGCAAATGGGGAGAATGAAGCCCCTAATGTAGTTATCTACAAAACCACAATATTAGGAACTGCATCCTGCAAAATCAATTTGTTAGTCATTCAAAATCAAACTTCTACAGAGAATCAAATTTGAGGCTAGATGTATGCTCCCTGATTCTGCTTACTTTATGGAGGTGGAATCAGGGTAGCAATTTGACCACATCAAATTGCTTTGCTTAATTATGTGAATACTTACAATAGGGTATTGAGTCTACAAAACCACATATTGATAGACATTGAATAAGATCGGGGACAAAACCACAAATCCAATGTAACAAACAACATCAAAAATAAAGTTCTCTAGGCCCCAATATGTTGATTTGAATGACATGTACTTAGTATAAAATATGCTTTCTTTAATAGAGTTGAGTATATATGAGTGACAATGATATTTCTAACTATCATTTTGACATTTACCATTTGAGAAATTACCTTGTTGCAGAGTGATTGAAAATGCCGAGTCGATGACTGTACGAGCCTCCTAGACTAACCATTTTGCGAGATGAGGTGGCATCTAGTGTGCTCAAAGACACAGTTAGTCCATTTTTCTCTACTTTATCTTCACATTTTTACTTTTCTATAATTATTTTTTCATTTTTAGGAGGTTTTGAGACCCCATTGAAAAATGTCGCAAAGTGTCTTGTTTTTTTGCAAAGCATCCTAAAATAGCTAAATTGTCCAGAACCCCCCGTCCAAAAATGGCCCAAGTGTCCTAGAGTAACTTTAATTTTTTTTAATTGTTTGAGGATTATTTTTATGCATGTTAATAATGAATTCTTTCTTCTTTTCTAGGTTCCACCTCACGCACAACAATGGTTAAGAGGTAGATTATTTACATTTCTTCGGGAGCAGGTTACCCAACTGACCATGAAGGAGATAGATATTTTATGTGATACTGGATTATTTTGGATCTATACTATGCAATCGATGAGATACCATGATGCCATGCTAATGGAATTAGTGGAGAGATGGGATACAAACACTTCCACATTCCATTGATCGTCCGGGGAGATAATAGTGACACTTGAGGATATTCACTGCATCTTTTGACTACCCATTCAGGGTGAGACCTTCTACATTGAAGAGGACCGCTCACACACATAGATGCGACAAGATATTGAGTATTGTATCAATCATCCCATTACACCATCAAAGATCAAGGCATGTGTGGAGCTTAAGTGTCTCCTGTACGCATACTCACCATTGATGCAATGGATTATGGTTGCCACTATGGCATTATCTCTTGTTCTTGATGGGTGAGGCACACATCTAGATGGTGGCCTCGTTCATAATACCCATGAGATGGAGCATCATTAGACCATTTATGCACGGGGTCGTAGTATGCTAGCTCACCTTTACTATGATATCAGGCGGTTTGTGTATAAAGAGATGGACAACATTGTACATTATACACTCCTGTAGGTGTAGGCCTTCGAGCATATCACATGTACTAGGCCTATAGGTTATCCCATAGTAGCGACTATGGGGTACCCATGAGCCTTCAATTGTACTCTGAGACAGGCTTGGGAGTTCAAAGATTTTCTATACGAAAGGATTTAGTTTGATTACCTAGAGGAGGAGGTAGTATGGAGGCCCTACCTCACTATACCCCAGTGGCCAGATCACACGTAAAAACTTGTCAGGATGTAGCAAGATAGGCTCCTATTGGGTCGACATGACTATATAGTGATGCCATTTTATTATGATCTGGTTATGAGATAGTTTGGATAGATTCAGGTATTATTGAGGTCGCAAACCACATGCCTGAAATCAACATAGAGTGGCTCCAGACTTGGAGACATTCAACGTCCCAAGTTAATGATCTGTTCTTCAATGATTCAGATGATAAGGACCATGATGTGCCCTCGACATTGAACCTAGATGACGTAGGCACCACTATAGCCTATGAGCATTGGTGGGCGAGGGCTCGATTGACACACATCTTCCCTTACGATCATCTCGCAAGTGATGTTGGACCTATTCTAAGCTAGGGAGATGAGAAAGAGGAGGCGGTCGATGGAGATGCAGAGGAGGAGGACAAAGTAGATGACCTAGGGGATGAGGATGACAAGGATCTAGAGTCGATGAGTGATGATTCTAATGAATTGGATGAGGCCATAGATGCCCTCAAGGAGAGACATGTATCTCATTCATGAGTCACTTGGTCAACAACTATAGTAGGCATCAACATTCATGAGCATGGGGAGGCCAGTGGTACTGCACCTTCCACACTTCTTGCAGATGAGGGGCCTAACATCCCATAGCGAGACCCTGAGTGGGGGGTTGGAGATCTAGGTAACAATATGCTATTATGTTTTTTATTATGCTTTGAATATTTTATATATATCATGGCATGTTTTGATGTTTTTTATTGTTTTCTTCATGTAGTGTGTACATGAGAGTGGCGAGACTTCTTCCATCGAGTCACTACAAATATGGCCCCTTCCTTTCCCCAAGATCTAGACATATAGGAAGAGCATATGCACCACCTAGTGCGGGGCATCATGCCGACCTATTCGAGCCCTTAGCAAGATGGAGGACTACATACGAGGCAACCATGAGGCGTGCTAATCTATCCATCGCTAGGGAGGAGCGAGTGAGAGGTGAGTTTGCATAGCTACAGACTACGTACAAGGAACTTTAAGATTCCCGGGTTTTGACCAACAACAAGGCACAAGCCTTCATGCAGTCAGAACTCATCAGGTTGCAAGGAGAGATCACTAGACTATAGGCTAAGAGAGATCACATAGATTAGGAGTGCATGGAAACTATGGTACATGTGGGGATTGCATTAGGTGAAGCATGAGGCCTATGAGAGTAGATGAGCTATATTAATAGATCATGATCCACCATCTTGCGACGGGCACCACCACTAGGCCTTGAGGAGTCTACGAGCCATAGGCCTCACTGGCATTGTTGTATATGAGATGGCATGTTTATGAACATTTCATGATATATATATGAGCATTTTATGTTTGTTTTGATTTAGATTGCAATGTGATCTATTAAATAATCTTTTTCAATAGTATTTAATAAATGTCTCCATGATCTAAGTTTTATGTGATCTAACCTAGACATCTAAGTTTATATTAGATACCACATTTTGATTAAGTGTTATGTGTTAAACTAAAATGCACTTAAGAACTAATTTAGGAAATTAAATACATGTAATGATCTAACTTAACACAACACACATGATATTTGAATAGTATACAATAATAAAGTAATAATTCAACATAATGAACAATTATCTACAATTCAAGATACACAAGGAATATTTGTCAAGAATGAAGCATTGTGAGATAAAAATAGAAAAATATCTACTAAATCTAACAACATGCTTTAATACACA